>JASANE010006477.1:0-16398 GCA_030248225.1 Trileptium ribeirensis | reverse complement strand
TATTGCTTCCCTGATATAAATATATATAAAATTTAGAGAGTGCGTGAAAATTTTGAGAGGGGTCAAAGAGACAGAAATGTAGTGCAGACATACCACGGATTACTAATAAAATGTGACAAGTGCATTATCATTGAATAACTCAACTTTGAAAGAGGATTTGCTGATTCTAAACTTCGGAAAAGCGCGAATCCATTAACGATTTGTTCTAAAATTTTGATTTTCCCGATCAAAAACATTTTGGTACATTTCTCAAGCCACGGCAGACGAATCAAAAACAAATCAACAGCTACAAATTTGTCTTACGCATTTCCGTGAGTTCAACGGTTTTTTACTTTCGGCTTTTGCAAACCAAAGTTTAAAAATATCCAAAAAAATTAAAATTTTCAAATATTGACAACGTGCGTTTTGTTTGTGGGTGCCCAATCATGGGGTTATAACAGCGGCGAAGCAAGAGAAATATGCCCCGTCCATAGAATATTTTCCTTACGCCCACATTTTGAGTCGCCTTCTTCGAAATAGCGTGCTGCGACCCTAGCCTTATAGTGTTAATTGACAATAAACGTGGTATCTGTTTGTATTCACGCTGCAGAAGTACAATTTAATACTAAAATTTGGCAAAAAACAGAAATTACTGACGCAGCACTACAAGATACTCCACGAAAATATTTTGAAAAAGATTTAATTATGTATGATTTTTACAACATAGCTTCATTCTACCCTCTTATGCCTCATTCGCATTAAAACTGGTTTTATATGGGCTGTTTCCGACTAGGCATTGCCCGAATATATACGACACGAAAAATTGTTTTAATTCCAGCATATCGCGAATTACTTTACGTGGTTTCTATGTAACATTTCATTCCGAAAATGGTCGAAATTTGTTATATTTTTGCACTATATGGTTTTATTGTATTTTGTGGATGAGTTTGGGAACAACCAGCATTTCGACAACATACGAACTGCCCGAACCAAAACTACATTTAATACTTCTTTTTTTTACTATATTCGTGGAGTATCTTGTAGTGCTGCGTCAGTAATTTCTGTTTTTTGCCAAATTTTAGTATTTAAATTGTACTTCTGCAGCGTGAATACAAACAATACACGTTTATTTGTCAATTAACACTATAAGGCTAGGGTCGCAGCACGTTATTCGAGAAGAAGGCGACTCAAAATGTGGGCGTAAGGAAAATATTCTATGGACGGGGCATATTTCTCTTGCTTCGCCGCTGTTATAACCCAATGATTGGGCACCCACAAACAAAACGCACGTTGTCAATATTTTGAAAATTTTAATTTTTGGATATTTTTAAACTTTGGTTTGCAAAAGCCGAAAGTCCGAAAACCATTGAACTCACGAAAATGCGTAAGACAAATTTGTAGCTGTTGATTTGTTTTTGATTCGTCTGCCGTGGCTTGAGAAATGTACCAAAATGTTTTTGATCGGGAAAATCGAAATTTTAGAACAAATCGTTAATGGATTCGCGCTTTTCCGAAGTTTCCAATCAGCAGAATCCTCTTTTCAAAGTTGAGTTATTCAATGATAATGCACTTGTCACATTTTCTTAAGGTAGATTTCCGCTGGTATGTCTCGCTACATTTCTATTATACTTTGGCTTTCCTCTCAAAATTTTCACGCACTTATCTCTAAATTTTATATATATTTGTATCAGGGAATAACCGGAACTGGAACCAGCAACCGGGACCGTCCATTTAAACCGGATCCGGAACCTGGTCTTCGAAATTTATATATAGTAAAACAGATGATGGAAGAAATGAAGGTATAGTGGATTTAAAATGCATTAAAAATAACTTTTACATTAAACTTAATGTATTGCGATGGTATTATTGCCTTTTTGAAACTTTAAAGAGACTGAGGAAGCTAATAATGTTAATTTATCGATCAAATATGTCGATTTTTGGACACCCAGAGCAAAAATGCCTTCCACTATACACCATTGCATATACTGCGTCAAATCGAATATGCTTACAAAGCTCGAAGCGTAGAATACACACTTTCGCTCTGTCTCCAGTCGCCTCCCTTTACTACACATACGTTTGTTGTATGTTCTTCTGTAGGAAACTTATAATTATTGATTTATATGATTCTAAGAGAAAATAATAGATAGAAGGTAATTTTCTGATTAGTGGTCAGAGACACTGTTTAGGCTAGCGCTGAACAAACAGTGCCCGTCAGTTAGATCATAATGATGATAACTTTCTAATGAGAATGCTATAAATGAGACACACTGTGATGCTGCTCGCACAGTATCAATAAATACAGTTCATTGCCAAGAAAGCAGTTTCTAGCTGCGTTGCAGATAACGTTAGTTTACTTCAACTGATTTACCAAGTTTACAAGCGCACTGGCGGGTGCCTGACGCAATTTATGTTAGCCAAGCATACCTAAGTACTTCTGCGTAAGCCATACTCTGTTACCGAGTTGGACCGGTTTATTTCAAACGTATCCAACAGACTTCTGGATGTGTAAAACAGCTGCTACAAGCATCGACCTGGCTTTGATTTAACAAACTCCTGCAGGTTATTATGAAAAATTCCTGCTCAAATTATGTGCCCTACTTATGTTTTTCACGGCAAATTGGTTAGTTAATCTTTTCTTTTGCTTGGTTGTATTGGAGCTTGATCATTGTATAATATATATTACATATGTTTGGATTACAGGATAAAGCAAAAAACGTGGAAAATTTCAAACAAAATTTTTAAACCGGAATTCCGGTTCCGGTATGGTTTTTGCCCTTTGCCGGAACCGGAACCGGAACACGATTTTCGCCGGAACCGGAATTCCGGTTACTCCCTGATTTGTATACAAATTACTACAAAACGGGCACACGATATTGGTATTCAAAAGCCATATCCTTTCAACCTTTATAAATATTTGCACATCTGCGAACGCTAATTTTATTTAATGCAAATTCCAGTTCATTTGATTTCACTTCATTATTTATTTCACTGCACAGACATCTTTTGCTATTTAATTCTCTCGTATATATATATATATAATAATTGGTGCATATATGAGTGAATATTGCACTTATTGCAACGGCAGTTGTACAACGAAATACAAAATGCCCGCTCTTTTCGATTTATTGCTTTTCGCTTATTCAATGTGGAGCTCACTCGGCAAAAACATATTCGATGTTGCTAATCAGACTTGGTCTGACTATATTTTGAAATTTTGGATCTTGACACGCTGCAAATATTCGTCTTACCACTGTCAATATTAAGACTGATAGATCAGTTGGATTATTGGAAAAATTAATAAAACTGACTATATAAATTGATACGTGAAGTAAATGTTTTAGCTACTGCAATATATTTCAACAGGAACCTGAGATATCCCCTGCTTTCTCACTTTGCCAATAGTTATTTGTGTCTAGTAAATTTATCTTGTTGGTGTGCTAAGTATTTTAGTGGTTAATTACCACTATTTTTAATGCTAAAACGCTGTTCTATAGCGTGAAAGTATTTGCAAGGCTGTTAAACATGGGGTCCCCAAAGTTCCCCAGACCCCGACGGTTCGTTCGTATGGATCCGGACAGACCAGAAGTACCACTGCAAGTGGAACAAACTAAACCCAGATAGCTATTTATATTACAGAACTACCACACTACTTTAAATTTTGTTATTGAAACGGAGCGTGCGAAGCGCGAAGTGTCTCCACTGAGTGCGCTAGAAAATTGCGAAATTTTTTTTTTGTTTGTCGTTGCCATTCATAACTTTTTTCGGATGCGCGGTTTCAACAATTTTTTAGCAAAAGTGACCACATTTTGCCTTTACTTGAAAGCGAACAGCTTCGATACCGTCTACTGGGTCAAAATTGCAAAAAATACATGGTCAAAACTGGACGGGGGCACCAATATCGAACTGGAGGGGGCTCTAATATCAAACTGGAGGGGGCACCAATATCAAACTGTAGGGGGCAACAATATCAAACTGGAGGAGGGCACCAACATCGAACTGGAGGGGCAGCTAAACTGGAGATGATATCAATTTATCAAACTGGAGAGGGGCACCAATATCAAACTGGAGGAGGGCACCAATATCAAACTGGAGGGGACAACAATATCAAACCGGAGGGGCAGCACTATTAAACTGGAGGGGAGCACCAATATCAAACTGGAGCGGGGCATCAATATCAAACTGGAGGCGAGCACCAATATAACACTGGAGGGAACACCAATATCAAACAGGAGGGAGGCACTAATATCAAACTGGAAGGGACATCAATATCAAAATGGAGCGGTGTACCAATATCAAACTGGGGAGACACCAATATCGAACTGGAGGGTGCCATCAACATCAAACTGGAGGGGACCAATATCAAGCTGGGAGCACCAATATCAAACTAAAGGGGGCACATATATCAAACTTGACGGGTGCACCAATATCAAACTGGAGTACAGTTTCGTAGAGCTCTATGTACCAATGTTACATACGACATGTCGTATGTAGCACTGGGTACGTACGACATGTCGTATGTAACACTGGTTACATATGACATGTCGTATGTAACATTGGATACATACGACATGTCGTAACACTGATTACATACGACATGTCGTATGTAACATTGGATACGCACGACATGTCGTACGTAACACTGGTTACATACGACATGTCGTATGTAACAAAAATTTTAGAGTGGATGGGCGCATTATGTGAATCAGCAAATATTAGTCTTACAATTTTAACCGGATATGTTAACTTATACACAGCCCATCACTACATATGTGACCTACAATGAAATAACAATGTATTCGTCAGTGTCACTGAATTGAATTCACTTGAAATTAAAATTAAAAACGTGCATTTGAATTCACTTGAAATTAAAATTAAAAACGTACATTATAAAACAAACCTTTAGAAGTTTGCATTCGCGGCTATCCGAAAACGCTGGATAAATGTCTTCATATCGTTTGATTGCGTGCTGAAATGTTCATAAATTTGCACATTGACGCACTGACATAATTCCACTGGTAGGAGCAACGGACGCAAATGCATTTCAAAAATAATCAATCTGGTACATTCTATACCCCTTGAGTCACTTTATTGCTGAGCAAAGAATTTTCTGAGCGATAATTTGTTAAACACAAAAATTCAATGTTATATAACAAATACGTCATTTAATATAGTCAAACCTGACCAAACGAAAATTTTTCCATGCGCGTTCGCGTATTAGGTCGTCTCTGTATAGTCAGCCCGCATCGTACATTAAACAGCATATCTAATTGCTTATGTGAAGAGTTTATACGGGAAGATTATTTCACTTCCCAGGACTCTAATGTCAATCCGTCTTCGATGACACTGTTGTTTTAAGCTTACCCGCTCATTTCTGGAGTGGCCTCCAACTGTGTGGGGCTGGCTAAGCTACCTCTAGGTGGAATATATGCGTGATGACCTCCCCACGCCAAAGTGAGCGAAGCCAAGCTCGACAAAGAATTTCATCACACACGGCTTAATATTAAAGTGCTGGAAAGTGACATACTATTGCATTGAGCACTCTTGCTTATGCTGACCCTGGCCAAACCAATGACCCCAACGATAGTAATCTCACACTACATTTCTGGTTTTTTATTCTAGTCACACAAATGTCAAATCATTAGGCACATTCCAGCATAAGCCCAATTCTGCCCTTTGATTGAATTTCTTATTCCTAATTTTTTTGTTTCTCACGAAACACTTTCTATCGAATATGGAAATGTTAGCGGTGGTACGCACTACAGAAAACGACTAACTTCTGGCCTCGCCACATGAATACAGATTTAACTAGGGCGCCCAGCTCCAACCTGAGGAAACCGGAAATACCCGGGGGAATTTCACCGATGTTAGCGGGGTGGAACCGTGAGCCCAAACTCAACAGGGATTTTGTAATTGCATTTTATCTCATTTACAGCATGTATATTGTGGTTTTTGTGGTATATTTATTAGTAGTGTTTCTTATCGAAAAGATAGTGAATAACGTAATTTTGAGAGATGTACGCAGCTATATTGGGCATTAAATTACAAAATGAGTCACGGAATATCCAGCACGTTGCTCAAAACGTTAAGAAGATATACCCGGTTGTTGTTCTGACAATGCGCAAGTACTCAGAGGATAAATTACTCTGCAAATTAAGAACAAAGACACCTATACAGCTCAAGCGGGTGTAAAGATATTAGCATTATCGTGAATTTGGGATTCCATGGGCCCATTGAAACACCCTGTAGAGAAAATAACAACGATTGTAGCACACCAAAAAATACTGAGAAATATGAAAATCTACAAGCCGCACTTCATTTTACTTTTATAATTCACTCATGAACTGGAGATACTGTATGGTTGTCCTGGGGAAGCCGAAATTTATCTGCCAGAGCAGCCGCAATCATGGGCCCCGCCCCACCCCTTTGTGAAGAAGCCAGCGTTCTCCAAACACCTTTTCGGAAGAGGGTTGTCCTCAATTATGTGCCAAAATACAATTTAGTGATTTGGTCTTCAATTAAGCGCCAAAATACAATTTAGTGATCATATACCAGTATGAATCATACCGCAGAATGAACCGTGACGCACTGCCTGTGTGACTAGGTCCTCCAAGCTAGACGCCGCCAGAAATACGCGTAGGGGAGAAATATAAATCTGTGCCACCAAAAACCATTTCGCGCATTTAATTACCCAGAAATTGTGTTTTGAAAAATTTCGATTTAATTGTTAAGTCTACATTTTCCATCCCCGCCGCCCACGTTTAAAGGTGGGTGTGGGACAAATTGTCCCGGTCTTGTGTAGATGCCATAACTATAGTAACATTGAAAAGTAAATAATTTATTTTTGATATATCTATTAATGGGTGCACCCACATATTTTTTGCTTATACAGCGATTATTTGACGGCCTCAGAAACCGATATGTAGTGATAAAATAAGATAAGATCGTTAAACAAGCATTTTACGTTCAATTGAAAATACGCAGAAATGATGCATACCTGACCATTAAGCAAATCAACACACAAATGACACAACGCTGCTCGGAAAAAATAATCTTTCGCGGAATATTTAAGAAGCGAACTGTCCGCCGCGGATGTACCGATCTGAAAGAACAAAAGGTAGAATAAAATAGGGCGCTGTGTGTTCTGTATTTGCAGTCACTAGAAACAGGCTCCAGCACAAATCGTGCAATTATTTGCGAAATAAAGACCTTAAAAGAAACTTAAATTTTTATAAACACAATAAATACAACTAGAACAATGGAGCCTGTCAGAGCAATAGATTTTAACCGCGTTTGTAGATTTTACCTAAAAAATGGTTGACATAGTCACTCGTAGGCTATGTGCCTTAGAAACCTGACAAATAAAATAGCCATATTTGCTCAAAATATATACCTGCACGATAGCAAAAATCGTGCAAATGCCGCTAATGCATGTGTATACCAAATACTTAGTAGAAAACAATCGCTGCAGTAAAGGTATGTACATAAAGGTATTTAGAAAACTGCATTTCTGAATAGATTGTTTCTGGCCTTCACTGACTATGACATTAAATTACATTTAAACATAGATTGTTGCAATAGACATTATTAACGTTACAATAGATATTATAGACACCATTGAAATAAATAGAATAACGTACAGAAAACAGGCATAGATTAAATTGAACATAGTCCAACATCAGCTAATTGTAACCTCACTACTACAAAACTAAGCTACATCTCCGCATATGTATCTACATGAAGTATTATTTTTCATAAAGACTACGTTACTTCTTCATAAATTTCGATGGCTTTTTTGTAGTTCTCTGTTGTTGCTGCGTATTCGGCAACCTTCAGCATGCATTTATTTGCTGCACTAAAATAGAATTAAAATTAATTATTCGGGTACCGACCGTGAAAACTGCTCGAGTGCGGCTTGTCTCTGCTCAGCGATTAATTCGTAGTTATAAACTATGCTTTTTGAATCCCGTTCAAAGTATCAGAAATGCTGTTGCTCATATAAAGCTATGACCATTTTCAGCACATTTCAAAACTTTATGACCTCATATTTCTTAGTCCAAATGACAAAAAGACGGAAAGAATATAATATATCACAACTTTTAAGAATATAAGTTGACGCGTCATTTTCACGCTGTGAACATACAGTTGCTTTTATCGGATTTAGCAACTTCGAAAACCAATATTATCATAGCTCTTTGATTACAACTAAATGGAAAAAACTGAACAAAGTTTTCCAATTTTGGCCCCAAAATTTTATCATTTTAGCCATCCCGACAACTCCTACAGCTTCCCTCCCACAGTCTTAAAAACTTACTCGATATGTGTACCAAAATTTAGCAAATCAAGCTTCGGCGCTGTCCCGCAGCGGTAATATTATAGTATTAAAACGATGTAGCCAACGTATTTAAAGGGTTAAATAACTCTGTAAGCAGATCGTCATCCCCTTACATGCAAAAACTTACACTGTCAAAATGTTGAAAATATAACTTTTTAATTATTTTGAAGCTTTGGTTTATAGCGCCAAAACAGCTCCACTGACAAAAACGCTAACAGCGATGTTGTAGTTCAACAGAGAAATCTGTACAAAGCGCTTTCAGTTTCAATCCATCCGATGTCGCATAAGTTTTGCTTGTGAGAGAGTTCACATAAAAATCATAGGAACAGCACAAACGAAAAGCTAGGTGCATAACTACATTCTACTACGTGTTGAATAATTCATTTGCGGAAATTCATCTATTTAGTGATGAGTCAACGTGCCGCAGACGTATACAAAAAGTATTTATTGCACATGTTTGAGGAAGCTCGCTCCGTTTAAATTAAAAGTAGTCGGACAATACTCTGTGCAATATTCGTTAGATTAACGAAAATTAAAAGATCCGTTTAAGTAGAAAAGAGAGTTCGGAAATATGTAAAAGAGTGATATGCTTTAAACATTTATCAACTTAATGTAATATTCGAGTCGCAACATTTGAATGCAATATGTGAGCCGTAGTTTTATCTATTCACATTCTTAGTTTTACATAGGCAGATAGATGAAATTAGGGTACGGACAAATTAACTGCGTGTTGGCAAGTATAAGCCCGTTACACGATGTCATTCTAACTAGATCAAAATCTGCCGCATTCCACGATAAATCCCGCTATTTTCTTGACTCCGCCTTGCCAAAGCAGCTTTACCATATATGTATCCTAACTTCAGTCACACTCTTGCAGTTGAAAGCATCGTGTTGTGAGGTTTCTTCAGTATCGCAACTTTCACAGGCATGCATACATGTTAGTTTGAGACATACATGGATGCTCCTGATTACACCTAATCCTATATTTAGTAATTTTCGTAACAATGAGCGCTTTCAAAACGGCACAAAAACTTTGTCGGTCACAACCTTCACGTCCTAAATTTAAGGCAATATGAATATGGTACAATACAAAATAATATGGATTACACGAATAGTATAGTTTGAAGCATTTTAAAACCACAAAACACTACACTGAGAAACAAATAATAATAAAACAGGGTACCCGTAACTAGATCTTGCAAATTGTGGATTAGATTCGACCCAGAATAAGTTGGCAGAGTGAAATATGAATTCGAAAAAAGAAGTTAAAATTCACCTGCTCTAAGTTTTTGCTCAAAATTTTAAAGTACTTATTGCATTTTTGAAGATTTTGAACCAGTGATCAATGTTCAAAATTTGTAGTGTATTGCTTCAACCAACCTGGGAAATGAACACATCTGAAGCTTTGAAACTAAAAACTTGAGAACACAACACACACTTAAATCGATTCCCCTTTCCTAAGTTATGTGGCGTCATATGTGCAATATTTACAGTAAAATTGGTTAAAATACACAGCAACACCAAGGCATCGTTTTACTAAATTTAATGAAATCCTTTCAAAATTTTTGTTACGTGTCTGGTTAGGCTTCATTCAAACTTAAATCTGCGGCGACATGTGTAAATGTAGTTTGCATTTCAGTGAACCATTAATTAGATTCATTCCCACTCATATACGAAAAAATGCAAAACAACTTCCATTCGAAAAACAAAATGGTTTATATCGAGACAGATGCAGTAATCTGCTGCGCATTATATTGCATATAGTGCCTGCCGAGGAAGCAATCACATACTTCTGATTGCAATCCATTTCACATAGAAATTAAGTTACACGTACTGTACCAAGATTCCGTATTCTACATTTGACCAAACTTTAATGTTCGATCAAAAAATCTTGAAATTGCCGAAATGGCCAGAGCACAAGTTACAGTTCACCAAACACGAGTCTTAGTATTATTCCTGAAGCCCTGTGTAAAGATCTTGTTTCGTTAGCAGAGAATATACCACAAATAGCGTTGGCAGCACATATTATATCTGCTTACAACGTAAACAAAGGACAAAGTCAAACACGACCAATTCAGCGCTTTCCAAACCATAAATCACTTACCTTTTCGATTCTTCGCCTTTATAATAATCCGCCGCTTTTTCATAATGATTCATTGCCTGAAAAGTAAACATATGTCAACTCAAAGTACTTAAAACAGTTGACTAATTTAAAAGCCATTTAAAAGTATTTGCTAGCAGTTCAGGTGCTTTTGCAATGTGATATTCGTGCCACGAGTCATGAAAATAATAAGAGTCCCGCTCAGACTGCACCGTTTATAAACTGATTACGTGTGCACCAAGAAGAAATATGACCGGATATAACTAGTCAACATTTTATGACTATTTTAAGATTCTAAACTTACGAGTCCCCTTACGTGTCATGAAAAGACAATAACACATCAACATTACATTAATTCCAGCTTATCTGGATACATTTTTGTGCCCGCATACTGTCCGTGGCATCGGCATATCTGGGATAGCCTGATATTGCTTCCGGTAACCAGGTGCAATATTTAAATAGTGGTTACTCGAAACCAACATATTTTATGTTTTGTCATAGCAATTTAAGGCGAAGTTTTTGGCCTTGGCTCCTGATAATGTGGCTTTGGGCGGTCGATCGTAGTATATATTACTCGAATAAGCCTTAGGCCAGTGGTACGAGCGGTCTAATTTGACCGTCTCGGGTTACCGGTTAGTTAGAAATCAAAAATACAAACATCTTCAAGATTATGTAGAACTGTAAATATATTTATGATGCGATATCACTTATTGCCGTCAAAATGTTTGTACATATAAATCCGTAGTCACTACTTATCCGTCTCTTTAATTTGTAGGAAAATTTTTTATCTGAGGATGTTATAACCTAACACCCTCAAAATGCCGCATTTTTGGAGTTTTGTGAATATTACCATGTGGAAAACACCACTAATTACATAAAAAAGACCACAATAATTTCTGCGTTATAAGTTCGTTGTACGACGTGCACAAAAAACATGGTGCGTGTTTATATTGAAATTGGCATAGCAAGCAGGTCTAAAACTAATATGTATTAGACGTCTTGAAAAGTATCTATGCGAGATACCAAAATAGACAATTCCATCCTAAAAAAGGTTATACCTACCCCTCTGTAACAATAGCTGGCTTCTCGAAACTACCAAAGTTACACCTGAGTGCATAGCCCGAAAGGTCCCCCAATTCGGACTCGGGTAACCGAAAACACCCGACGACGATTCTACCCAGGTTCATCCAGGGCACCCAAGTGAAACTGGGTGGCCATAAAACGCTGTAACAGTCAGAAAACATCAAAAATGTTTATTTTGGTAACTGTTTGTAATTGTGATTACTTACAAAGGAATTTTAGTGATAGTTTAGTCCCGCAAGGGAAAACTTTGGAAATTCCCAATTCGAAAAATTAGCATTTTGTTACCAATCAGACAAAAATTTGGTAATTTCATGCAGGAAAGTAGTTGGGGACGGGCTAATTTAATTAAGAGCATGGACTGGGTTAGGTAAAATTTACCTGGGGCATGAACGTGGAGAATCTGGGTGATGTCGAAAAAGGTGTCGGGGCGAATTCCCTGTTTGGAGAAGCCCGAAGCGTAATGCAAAAGGTTGATATCGACCATCGTTTTCAAAACCAAAACAAAGGAGATTATATAATCGATAAAAACCGCTATGCGACGCTAGTTACTTAAAACTGAAATGAAGTTAGGTGCCACTTTTCAAATTAATCCAATAATCAATTAACGAGTACTTGTTCACAATCAGTTTCAAACTCATCAAACAATTTTTATGAATTACAATGTATCATACCTTTTCCAGATCTGGTTGCTCGTCTTCAAACAGTTCAGCAATAGTCGTGTGGTGTTTTGCAGCCATTGTAAAACGACCCTATAGCATCAAAATTCTATATATACCAAATGAACCAGAAATTTAAGCCTGCCTACTATAAGTAATTCGTAAGATAGGGTGAAACGGAGCGAAGGTGGTTTCATAAAGTGGTAATTTTGAGAAATCGCCATGAACCCATTGAAAACCCTAAAACCTCGTCGACCATAAATCCACCGAAAGCAACTGAAAACGCACAAAGTATTCGTGCAGTCTCAAGATAATCGAACCATCGTATTCAGTATGTCTAAACACATAGTTAAGACATTCTTAGTGCCCTTTACGCAACACGGAAACAAACTACTGACGACAGGCTGTATTTTGGCAATCGAGCTCATTGACCCTAAACCCATCGAAAACATTTGAAAAAATATGAATTATTAGTGCTGGACTCTAAATAACCAAGTCATCGAATTCAGCGTATAGAGAAATCTATATATAGACCATTCTTGATGCCCTGCAAGCAATAAATAACAAAATAAATGAAAATTCACCACATTTTGGGCATCTCAGCATTTCGTTTCTTGATACGGATTTCCACGAATTCTGGAGGCATGAGCATCAAACGTGAATATATTGTCAAATGTTACTCCCAAGATGTTAGGCGTTTTAACTGTTGGTATTTCATTGTCATTGACTCGCACATCCAGAATGTTGTTGACCTCTCCCGAGAAAGTGGTAAAATTGTGGCTGTGGACTTTTCCGCTGACATTTGCAATTGGCGATCATTGAACCAGTTGCTGAGTTCAGTCGGATAATTATTCAGGTCATAGTACAGTGTTTGAATAGAATTGAATAGGGGTGCAAATATTAGCACTGTGCAATCATCGGCGTAGCTGATAATCCTGATACCTTGTGGTGGGTTTGGAAGAGTGGACAAACGCACAATACAATTTTGACCCCTATTTGGTCCCTCCGTCCTTCCAAGGGAGGGTTGACCCCTTGATTTTCAAAAATTTTGACCCCTATTTTCGGAGGCCCACCGCAACCCTCTTAAAGAGTTGGCAGAAAGCTGTGTCAAATTGCGCTTAGTGTGCTTTGCTTCGTGGGTCTTTTAGGATGTAGCAATTGTGTCAACAGAAGCTTTAAATGGCCCAGAATACACGAGAATGGCAATATCGCCACAACAGCTCGAGATATTTGGGGTTATTAGTCTCGATTTGTAAAGCAATTGATCCCCAGCATATCTGCACATGGTGTCCTGTTCCAAGGTTAGGCAAAAATATTGTTTGGATGGGCGCATGAGACATGAAATGCATGAAAACAGCATTATCTCCGTAACTGCTGGAGCTATGTGGATTTTATTGTATCATTTTGTAAAGTAATTCATCCTCTGCATCGCTATAAAAATGGTGTTGCTATTGGCTTTGTTTGCGCTGCAAGGTTTAGTTAAATCTGATCTGTGAACAGGACATTGAGACCCAAAACACGCGATAAAAGGCATTATCTCCGCACCCACTGAGATACATGGGAGTAGTTGGCCTCTCTTGTAGAGTAATACATCCCCTATATAACTGCGCAGAATGCGTTGTTGTTATTAAAACTTACTCTGCATGGTTATGCCAAAACTGTTTTATGAACGGGACCATCAGACCCGAAATGCATGAAAGCGGCAATATCTCAACAACTGCTGGAGCTATGAGTGTTATTGCTATCATTTTGTACATCAATTAATCAATGTAATTTCATATTGTGAGTCCCTCAATCCTATATCCTCAACTATATTTATATCCCCTAATAGCATATATCCTCAACTATTCATCAAGCAACATGGTTGATATTCGAGTCATTTTGTAAGTTGATACTCAAAGTAGATGTATGATTTTCTAAATTACATATTCAACGCTCAGAATTTTCCACCTTGGTGGAAAAAAACTACTAGTACTAATACATACACAGTTCACGTTTGCAATACGAATAATATTGCGAGGCGAAAATTTATCAATCTAAAAAGCAAAGCGGTTTTAGCGATACCAGTTAAGAATTTGCTATTTGCTAAGGCAGCGACAGCACAAATGTCGACTTGCAAAAGTACATAACAAAGTAATCGTCTTATGCCAAATACCAGTATGTATTTACCATATCGGTATAGATATCAATTGCTTTCATTAAACAATCGATCGCCATCTGAATATTTGTTTTCTTGAAACAAGTCGCTGCATCAACATAGTTGGTCGCAGCTTCGTGCTTAGCACCATCCTTTGCCTTCAAATGAATTTCAGCCGATTTTATAAACGCAGTACCTGCATCTAAAACAATAAGACAGTACATTTCAACAAATCATATTTTGCATTTGATGTTTTTATAATAGTCGAAGGCATTAAGTTATAAATCATTAAACCCTTACTCGCGGTACCTTCTGTGTAAATGAAAAGCCGACACACTCACTTGCGGCCAGGTTTTGGGACTATTCGCTTATAGTATAACTTATGACAGAATCCTGTATAGTCCATCATTCCAGGAAGGGTGGAGGTGACATTAGAAAGGTATACCTGTTGGAAGGCTTATGGAACATGGTTTTACTGAGTCACATTAGCTTCAACTTTGGATGGATGTTTATCGAGGTTTTTCAGTTATACCGCATCAAATTAGCAACTTTTTAACGCCATTACAAAGAGTGTACAAAAAGTATAAATTTCACGCAAGATACAGATTTCACAGTATATATACTGGTAATTTCCAGAAATTGTCGGTCCGTGAATAGCAAACTCAAAGTTGACGTGACCCCAAGAATAGAATTTTGGCAGTTTGCTAGTAATTAGCATATTACGTGTTTACATTTTAATTGGTTGGATATGTTAATTGAAAACAAGAGTACCCTAGTTTCACAAGATAGCTTCAAAATTAAGAATTGTCAAGGTTCAGCGTTTTCAATGCGAAGGAATCACATATCTGGTAAATATCGCCAGAATGAATCGTAACGCCCTATTTTGACCAAAACGTCGACTCTTGGGCCGAAGCAATAATTAATATTTGACTGTAGCGTTTTTCAGTCTGATTATACCTTTCAACCGGGTGCCTAGTATTGAGTACACTATAGCTTTAGCATATGAGCTTATCGCGTGTAAAATTTCGTGTAATAAATGCGAAAAATTATAAATTTAGCCCACCCTCGGATACTAACAATTCAACTTTTCAAATGGGGGATGGTGGTGTGCATACCAATTACACAGGTTCCCTCAATTTCATGCCCACCAGCTAAATATTAGCCTACCACCAGTTCATGCCACAGGAACTTTCTTGTGAAACTAAAAATGTGACTTTTGTTGATGGGCTACGATTATGCGAATATTTCTATTTCTGGCATCTCTACAGAGGGAAGGCTGCTCAGGGTTTTCCAGCTCCCCCCCCCCCCCGGAATTCTGCGATTCCCCCAAGTAAATTTTGGATTCCGCTCAGGTCAGCTCTCCAGTACCCCCATGTATTTTAAGGTGACACCAAAAATGACCGTCCCAACAAAATTCATTACTGCATATGTTATTAAACTCTATTAATGAGTAGCCACAATCAGAATTAACAATCAGGTAGCTTATCTTGACTATAGATGCAACCGCACCGGTCCGAACCGTAATTTATGTTGTCCACGCCGCAGCGGTTCGGACCGATCCGCAAGTCCGAAGCAGTCCCTTCTTAATTTAGATAAAATTGAATAAATTAAGTATCATTTAGCAGTTATATACACTTAGGTTCTTTAAACTTTTTTTCATGGCATTGGTTTGTCTTCTTGTATATATACATTATTATATAGCCTAAGACCCTCTGCCTTTGGGTTTCAGCAGCTATATTGAAATACTTATTACAGCTTATATTGACAATAACAGTTTATATTGAAACTACGATTATCGTCTGGCATTTAATACAAGAATATTGAACTTGCGTTTACAAGAATACTGAACCGCCATTGTTGGTATAATAAAAACGACTGTTACGCTGACAGTGAATCGCGTTGCCAAGCATTTACAGAGGGCAGTTGATGTAATGTGTAGTTAACGGCAATTATTTAACCTAGTTAAAAGTATTTATAAAAAGATGATTACCAATCGAGACCAGGGATTTGGGTCAAAACCGTGTCCAGCAGTTTACATGGTGATGGAAAATACATTCCTATTCTTCCGT
The DNA here is from genome assembly GCA_030248225.1 of Trileptium ribeirensis. NCBI lineage: Eukaryota > Metazoa > Nematoda > Enoplea > Enoplida > Thoracostomopsidae > Trileptium > Trileptium ribeirensis. Next base: position 41 of record JASANE010006477.1, on the reverse strand, counting down.
AGTTTTCCAATACTTAGATGGTAATATGTTATAAAAACAGG
>JASANE010006476.1:0-45893 GCA_030248225.1 Trileptium ribeirensis | reverse complement strand
TATTGCTCTCAAGCAAAATGTTCAAGTGCTAAAGAACCAGTCTCTGTATAGAAAATTTTAATATTACACATTAGGTTGTGCGGAAATTTTCTCCGCCCTTCACGTAGTCACAACTTCGTTCGACAAAAACTGTTACAAAATAGCTATCAAACCTCACATTTAATTGGAAGATACTCTCAGCAATGCGAGGTGCGTCGTATAGCTTAGGTTGACGACTGACAGAGTGAAAAAATAGACCCTAATTAGACCTATTACCAAAGGCTCAATACCAAACTTCCAACAATTATCTAAAAAAAATTCGACTAATTGTAAGGTAAAGCCTAGTTCACTAGGAATTTTTTTTTTTTTTTTTTTTTTTTTTTTGCACCACGCCAGAAAACGTGGCAACTGAATAAGAATGTAAAGACAACAAACTACATGTCAAAATCACGTTGTTATCACTGTTGTAGCGCATAGCTTGAATATGTATGGTTTAAATTTTGACAAATGAGTGTACCTATAATATGAATATTACATCGCTGATATACTCCTAACATTGTCCAACCTTGTATTTTTTGCTAGGGCATTCGTTTGCGAGCGATGAATAAAAGTTCAAATAGCTTTAATATCAACTGATACAGTACTCGCCAAAAATGACCGTCGCATTTCGAGCGAGCGAGTTCGAGCGAGTCGCGAGCGAGTGGCTCGCTCGAGATTTCGCAACTATTTAAATTAATAGAAAATTCTATTTTTAGAACAAATTTATTTCGAGCGAGTGTCGAGCGAGTCGCGAGCGAGCGAAAGTTATTTTTGGCGGGTACTGTAGATGGCAGTGGTAACGTTATGTTTGGTCGATTATTGACGCTTGTACAATATTGCATTTTCGTTGGGTCGCCACGGTTCCTAGTTACTTTTTCAGCTCTGACATTAGCCGGCAGGTGTTTGGCGAACCCATGGTGTCCGTGCTTGAAGCATGGTGAGTTTTTCAAATAGCAGCGAAATTACTAGATGCTGGGCTAAGACCTTGGCGTTTAGCGCCATTACTTTAATTGGTGAACCAGATGAAGCCAGAAGTTTGGCCTATTTTGATAGCCATGTCGAAAATCTCGGGCTGAAATCAATAGATAGTACCTCTCTTGTCACGGGACTTACGCAAAGCATCGTAAAACTTGTATGCAATAGAGCCAATTATTCCAAAGTTATTATTACAGCAAAATATGCACGAATCTTGGTGCAATCTTATTCTTTGGAATATGGGCTATCCCGCAGTTTGGACAATGTTAGGAGTATATCAGCGATGTAATATTCATATTATAGGTACACTCATTGTCAAAATTTAAACCATACATATTCAAGCTATAGTTACAACAGTGATAACAACGTGATTTTAACATGTAGTTTGTTGTCTTTACATTCTTATTCAGTTGCCGCGTTTTATGGGCATCGTACTTGCAGTAGTATTTGTCGTAATCTGTTCATGATTCCTAGGTGACGGTTAACCTTACCTTACAATTCATCAAATTTTTTTACAATAATTGTTGGGAAGTACATAGAGCATTTTGGTATTAACCTTTGGTAATAGGTCTAATTGATTCTATTTTTTCAGCTTCTGTCAGTCGTCAACCGATGTATTATACGACGCACCTCGGCATTGCTGACAAAGTATCTTCCAATTAAATGTGAGTTTAGTAGCTTGTTTGTAACAGTTTTGTTTGTGAACGAAGTTGTAGACTACGTGAAGGTTTCGGGGCGAGAAAACTTCGCGGCAAGCGTAATGTGTAATATTAAAATTTTCTCTATACAGAGACTAGGTTCTTTAGCACTTGAACATTTTGCGTGGTGCAAGACAGAGTCTTACAGTCGGACACTTTGGCGACAAACTCATGATTTTGCACAAAAATATTAGAAAATTCCTTGTGAAAATACGTACTCAATTTTCGGCAAATAATAAATATAATAAATAAAAATAATATTATCTTGTAAGGACAATTTCATTCCATAAAATATTCATCCGTTAAATTTTTTTGCCTTAACTGAAAAAATCATTTCTACAAAATCATCGTGCTTTTCTATTAATTTATTGTGTTGTGCAAACGCATCAGAATTGTTAATCAGTTTAATAAAATAACTCTGTGCGGAGTAATCGGAATATTTAATATTAATAAGTTATATATAATAATAAAATTTATTTTGGGTTGCAATTTTATGCTAAATCTTCTTGATCGTAATTAATTTTATGGAACGTTGCCTGATAAATAAAATGATTTCAGATTCAATTTGGGAGGTAACCGCGGTTAAGTCGTCTGGCATTGAACAAGTTTGGGATATTCTTTTGTTTGCTGCCTACTATATAGACGTTGTATTTAAGCAACAAAGAACTAGAAATCTAGTTATCATGGTATTCCACGTATAACTGCCGAAATCAGCAGTACGGCATTTGTCACTAGCAATTTTACAACTACAAACTTTGTACAAATTATATGCAAATTGACTGGCATTTTTTTATAAATAATTTTGCTAGAAATAAATGTACAGAATTTAATACTTAATATAAATATCGGTAGAGCTATAATGAGTTCATTTTAATGTACATTGTTTTTGTAGAGTTGTTCTCAAGCAAAATGTTTGTTCGATTCAGCTCAGTTTGATGCTAATTGTGCTTGATCAGAGATACTCCTTTAATGCCCACTTGGTCTAGATGGACCTAACGCATATTGCTAGTCGTTGTGTTTACCTAGTTTGTTGTATGCTGTACGTTTACACGTGCGTTGTTATTCGCCCGCGTTGCAAGTTTCCTCATGAAACCGAGTGACAGCCCACAGGTAGCTCAGTGGTTTGCTTACACAACTTTCAACCGTACGTTCCAAGTTCGATCCGTGACGCCGGCTACGAATTTATCAAATACTGCACCATACACAAATTAATTCTTGCTGGACAAGGTTAAATTCGGTATTTATTATAATGAACGGAGAGTCGCCAGAATACTTAAAATTCCAGTTGGCTTCTGTAGTTGTAGATAATGTTGTGTTAGGCAGATGCAGCTCTGCGTTGAAGGAAATCTAAATAACACTATAGACTTTTCTGTTCGGCTTGCTGCTAGATTCACATAATATTGTGAACTGAACTGATTCTGAATAGCATTGATTCGAAAACTCGGATTGATTTTATGGTTCGCTGTACCATTTTACTATACTTACACAACTGTCACATTGTGGTGTTAGAGATATTATTATAATTAACACGAATGTATTTTTATAAATTTAATACTTTATGCTGTTTGCTTGTAGATACTGATGTCGCTGTTTTTTGCAGACGAACTTGTCGTATGTTGCAAGATGACATCGCTTCAACTCGCCATTTACGAACGGTTCTTGCAATCGAAAGTTGTCGCTCTTCAACAGTTTGACAAAACTGGAGGCGGTGGCCGGTTGAGCGTTACGTCGCTGGCGTCGATAACGAATTTGAAGAAATTGTGTAATCGTAAGTAGACTAGAGTGAGGAACGGAGTGGCTAGGCTATATCGCAATGTTATTGCCATGACATCAGGGGACACATTTGCAGGTGTCTTGTATTTTTATCTGGCGATTCATATTGTTGCTACCCCATACTATCAAAATTATGCCAGGGAATGACACTGGTGTTCACAGCTTGAAACTGTGGAACTGACAATACCTCGCAGATGTTCATCTGGGCGTAGTTCCACCAGTGAATAAGAAACTACTGTAATTTTCGGGAAACGTCAATTATGTTACTATTCTAAGATCTGCCTAACAAAAATAAAAAAATAATAATTATACAATATTTTTATCTTGAAAACTGCAGGGAATGTGTTAAACGTGTTGGTTGTCCCTAAATAACTATATCTCCTGAAAATATAAAGTCTGAATAATTTAGCCCAGTGTGCACGTAACTTTGGATTTGGAATCTGTAAGAAGCTAAAAAGTTTTATTTTAGTGCCTAATATTCACATTTTGCCATTCTTGCAATTTGTTTCATCACAGCTAATTAGATAATATGTTATTCGATATAATAATTATGTTTTTCGATGAATATAATAGTATAATGTTTATATTGTTTTCGGGCAAGTGGGGGCCCTAACGTGAAACATGGACCCTGCCCATAAACCTAATTTGTCCTGAAGGTTAAAGTGGTAATTTATGAATGTTTTAATAGTATTCTGGTCACCAGATGGAGAATACGGGATTCTATGGTTGTTAAACGATTATCATCACGATGCCTTTCAACGCAGCGATATTTTAAGAGCTGGGCGTGTACTTTGTTTTTGAGACGCTTCAACTTAACCGCTTAACCTGCTTAGTGTATCTGAGGCGCTGTCAAAGCGTTTTGTGAAACTATAGACAAATGCGGAATTAGGAGTTGAAATTAGAGTACTATCCAAAATGAGTGTCGTTCGCTTGAAACTCGGTCGTGGCTTATTCGCGACTCGCTCGCAAAAATTTATTTCTAGAAATAGAATTTTTTATTAATTTTAATAGTTTCAAAATCTTGAGCGGCCATTCAGATAAAACTTATACTTTTGCGGTCCCTGAACACGTGTTACAATGCCATCCTAGTTGCATTCCGAGACGTGTTTTCTTTGTAAACACCTTCGAACAAGATGAGTCAAACTCATATGCAGCGCCTTGTTCAGAAGAATCTCGCCCACTACGCCTGTGCTGTGTGTATAGAACATGGCCGACCGGATGGAAATCGGTACTGACTGATAACGCTTCCAACAAGCCCAATAGAAGTGCTGCATGAAGTACGTCGTAGCAGCATGCAATCGTAAGGAGCCTGTATAAGCAAGTAAGCAAGCACTCGCTCGAAGCTGGCTTGCTCTAAATTCGACGGTCATTTCTGGCACGTACTGTATAATTTATCTGGGATGTATTGCAATATGAATCCATTGTAATGTTTGTTTCTAGATCCGGGTCTCATTTATTCGCATTGCGTTCAAAATTCTGAAGGTTTTGACGGATGTGCCAAATTTTTTCCGACTGACTACAATGCTAAGCGTCTTGCTCCTGAACTTTCGGGTAGGTTGTTGTTGAAAATACTAGAGCCGTGAGACAGTGCCCTTGCTAAACTGCAGAGTTGTGTTTTTCAGAAATTGACTTGTAAAAGTGTATGTCAACCTGAAAATGTTACATATTATAGGAACTATTTAAGGACAATAATAATTTCATAACTTCTGGCTATACATAAATGGGAACTGTAAAAATTTCAAAGAAAATAATCTCTGATATGGTATTCAAAAATACGGGTTAAGCGTAAAAGCATTCATTAGTTAAAATGGAAAAAACAACTTTCTTACTTTTTAACTGCTATTTTAAGGAACAAGTCAAGGAAATTTTGTCTTAAATATTTGAGTTATCATTATGTTTTAGAGTCATTCATTTGTTATTCTTATGCTTAGCTTAGACTTATGCTTAGACAAATGCAGTTTTTGCAACATTGTTTGAGACAATATGGCAGCAAAACAAAATTCCGGAAGCCTGGCTAACAGCTGTTATAATCCCGTTGTTCAAAACGGCGACCACATGTAGTGAAATAACTATCGTGTTATATGACATTTAAGCACTTGTTTAAAAGTTCTTGAAGCAGTGGTCATGAAGCATTTCAAGTTAGTGCGCCACAGTCTGACTAGGGAGCATCAAGCGGGCTTCAGGCCAGGTACGGGCTGCATGGACCAACTATTAGCACTACGACTGGACACGAATTTAGGTTGCTGAGTAATGTAACTTTTGTTGATTTTAAAGTAGCATATTGATTCAGTACACAGAACCAGTCTTTGCAACATTGCCGAAGGCGACGGCGTGGCCTGCAAATTGCCTGACATAATTACATAACTTTTACTCGCAGTATTGCAGTGTAATAAGAATCAAAAATGCCCAATCGCCGCTATTTGAATTGAAAACAAGCTTGCGGCAATGAGCAGTAATGTGACCGGTGTTATTCTGTTAAATAGTTCACTGGGTTCTGAATACAATCATCCAGGAGGCTCCCTTACAGCACTGTCAAACCCAGTCGTCATAACTGATCTTGACTATGCAGATAACACCGCGCCACTAGCAGTGGTAAGCCCAAATTCAAGCAACAATTGATTGCCTACACAAGCACTACACTCGTGTGAGCCTAAATATAAACAAAACAAAGGTGCTGTGGTGCTGCTGTCCATGTGCCCCCACATCTCTGTGGATGGTGCAACCTTGGGAATGTTGACAACTTCTGCTATATGTCTACAGTAGCTGGATCTAGTTGCTCCGACAAGGATGTTTTATTAAGAATTGCGACCGGTGCACAGTTTTCGCTAACCCAAAGAAACTGCCCCAAAATAATCTGGTCAGCACAGTAACGAAGCGTATGGTCTAGATTAGTGCGTCTTACCTGTTATTCTATACGGTGCTGAGATTTGGACCCCCAAGCGTTCAACATACTGCAAGTTTGAAGTGTTCGAACGTAATTTCCTACGCAAAATACTGATTGTCAGGAGCCTCAGTCACACTTCAAATCGCGCTCTGCGTAACTTTGCTAAGCGAAAGTCCAGTATTGAGTCAACAATACAATGAGAAAATAGTGTTAAACCAGCCATGTGGCTATGCCTATCTTTGCAATTACAACAGCTATAATATAATCAATGTTGTTTTTATTGTTTATCTTTTTTTCAGGCAAGATGAAGGTTCTTGATACACTCCTAGCAATTATCAAAGCGACATCCCGCGATAAGGTTGTCCTCGTGTCGAACTACACCCAGACGTTGGATTTGTTCGAGGCCTTGTGCAATCAACGCACCTACACGTACGTTCGGCTTGACGGATCGATGTCGATAAAGCGTCGTGCGAAAGTGGTAGAACAGTTTAATGACCCTCTGGTTAGTCCTCTCAAATGGTCACCGAAGTATAAACGAATTGGCTGAACTGTGTAGCATGTGCAAGTAAAATGAACTGAGTTTTTAAATGAAGTGCTTAGTGTTGAAGTTTTATGACCGGAACGTTTCCATTTCAGAAATTTCCAGCGAGTTGTAGTTGTGGGAGTGATCCGTGAATTCATATTATGCGCGTACACCATGGTTGTTATTGTGTAGGAAATAGCAACTGAATCGTTCAAAAAATTCGCGTTGAGTTGGGCTCTGTGATGTATGTGCGAATGCTATGTGCGTACGGTCACAGTATGTTGTCTGTTTCACGCGTTTATCAAATATTATGCTGAGTAGGACAGCTGTGATCTGTGATCACGGTGTATTTCTGTATAAAGTGTACGCTACAAAGAGATTGAAATAGCATTTTGTGAAATTGAACATGGTCCGTAAATTGCAATGCTAAATCATAAGATATTGTGGTGCTATATTGAGCTGGATCACAAATAGGACCGCGCACAATTCTCGAACAGTCCGAAAGGGGTGCGGACTTCGGTTTATACCCAGATCGAATTAGAGAGGACTCCAGCTCACCTTGATGAATAAAAAGTGTTAAATTTTGGAGAAACATGACAATTTTGTGAGGCATTATGCATAGCGCGGTGACAGTACTGCAATTGACTGCTACAAGTGATCGATTTGAACGCGTTTTCTCACTGGGCTTGCTATATTTTGTTTTATACAATGTCTTTTCAACTATCTATGAGCCTACGTCTGGGGAGCTGAACCGGAAACTTGTGAGGTGGAGAAGAAATCACTCTTACAGTCTTTTATGATCTTCTTCGTCGGCAAACCCCATTGTACTGGGCTCTCCAAATTGGGGTAGGGGGCCCTGGAATTTTCGAGTGCCGCTGTCAGAACGAGGTGCCCCGGTTCGTGCCCCATCGCATAATTTTGGGCTCCCCCGGTTCATCGCCTCTTGAATTTTTTTGTTTCTGATCGGTAAAAAAATTTAAACGACAATAATATTTTACAAAATCTGTACTAAAATTCCAAAATTTCGCTAAAAATTTGCCTCAAGATGACTTTTTTCTCTCCATGAAAAGCGTTTTGGCAGCGTTTCTGACATGATTTTTGACCCTTTATCTCTTGGCAAACTTGGGAAAATGCCCTGTGGCAAAATTGGGCACCCCTGGTTCTGAACCAGGTCCCCCGCGGTTTATGCCTTCAGGCAAAATTTTCAGCGAATGGAGTGTTCAGTTGTATTATCCAACATTATTGGAACAATCTATTACCAACCGTTTTCTCGAATTCATTTTTAGCTTTCCAGTGCTCAGAATTAGAAAAGATTTCTTTGAAATGATATGTTACCCATACAGCTCATGTTATCAAGCAGCGTCATGTGGGCTATTTTCCGGTCGGCTCCGTTGTACATTGTTGCTTGCCGGGTTGTTGTCAAGCTGCTCTTAAAAATTATTAAATGTTTTCTATTCATTCTTATACATTTCAGAGTGCCGATTTCATTTTCATGCTTAGTTCAAAGGCAGGCGGCTGTGGACTCAATTTGATCGGCGCCAATCGACTTGTTATGTTCGATCCCGACTGGAACCCGGCGAACGATCAACAAGCGATGGCACGAGTATGGCGCGATGGGCAGAAGAAAATGTGCTTTATATACCGGTTGATTGCGGTAATAAATTTCTGAAAAATAACGACGATTTTATGTTTTCTAGTATTCGCCAGAAATGTTTGCCAGATTTCGAGCGATCCTCGATGCAATCTTGCGATCTTTCAGTATTTTCTCACATTGTTACACGACGAAGCCTGAAGAAAATTTGATCTATACGATGTGCGAGAAATGATTGTGCCGTATTTGTTTGTTCAGGGATCGATAATCATTGATTGTGATTTTCATTCGTTTATTTTACTCGATAGTCATTTCCAGCAACAACCAATGTATCTAAGTTGTGGAACATTATAGTTGTTTAGGTTATTTTATCAATAGAGCAAGTGAGATAAGATAAATAAGATAAATCAATTTATTACTTACAAAAGTTGGCTTTTAAAAATTTGGTGCTGTCTCAAACATTGACTTCAGCTATTCGTTATTGCATGGCTATCTTATGCTTTGTGCATGTAACCAAGCTAATTTGATTTTGTTATAACGCATTATAATAGTTCTACTTCCCAAAATATCGCTCGTAAGTCGAGTTATTCCGTCGTGCATTTTATTAGTTCTGTACCAATGGCACATGGTCTAGCCAACAGACTTGCTAATGTTGTATAGCCAACACCAAAATTCTTATGTTGTGGAGACATGACCTGGTGCAACATAATAGGATATTGGCATTCCCTTCTGGGCCTTTTATTATTTGAAAAATTCATGCTAAAGCCCGTGTTCCCATTTTGTTCTATCCGATCCAATCCGGCATATTTTATATAAAGTGTGCACGCTACTTCCGCTATCTGAAACAACATGTATAATTTTGTCGTACCGAATCGGATGTTGTCATGTGAAACATTTATGCATAAATACGTATACGCTATGTTTAGAGTTTGGTCTTGTCGAATCGGATCGGATGCAATATGAACACGTATCGATTTTCGGGCATGTAATAAACTAGTTATTTCAGACTGGATCAATCGAAGAGAAGATTTTGCAACGTCAGGCGCACAAACGAGCTTTGTCTTCGTGTGTCGTCGATAGTAACAACGAAAATGGCTGCGCTACTGCTGATATGGAGCGCCATTTCTCCGCTGATGATCTCCGCGATTTGTTTACGCTTCGGTCTGATATTATTTCGGATACGCATGATGTGTAAGCTACACTCTTTGGATTTGAAATTTGTAATTTTTATTTAGAATTTTTGGTTTAAATTTTGAATTTTGATTTGGGTCTTGCAATTTTCCCGTAATAAAGTAGTTAATTTGTGCATAAGCCATGATGGTTCTCTTCACAAGATCAAAATTATACCAGATTTCTTTGACCTGGAGGCCTCCAGCTCCAACCGGAGATAACTTGAAATGTTCAGAGCTATTTCCTCTATTCTAGCTGGGCACAACCGTGCCCACAGCTTTCTGGAAATCTTATAATTACAATTTATTGTGTTGCCTTGTCATGCCTTTGCAACGCTGTACATCGTTTTCTATTACATAACTATGTATTGTTTGTCTACTGAAAACTTTATCTTTCAGTAGGCCACGCTTCTGTTCGCTGAGATTTATGTTATGAATGGTCGAAATAAATGCATTATTAGCATTTTTAGGAGGTCTATTTCTGGTGTCATTTCAAAATACATGGAGTGTTGCAACACTGACCGTTTGAGATAACCGACAATCTGCTTCAGAAATTTTGGGAATGGACTCCATGAAGTCGCCAGTTGTATTATTGAAACTAAGCGAGCAGAATTTTCACTAGAGTCGCTAAGCGGGAAACCGTATAATTTTTGTCTGCCGCTTTCACTGATAGCTAACCTTCGGGTGGATATATTTTGTTAAATGTTTTGTTCGATAGCAAAAATTATGACAATGTACCCTTTAGTTGAAGGTGAACATGCTGCGTCCCATCTTGGAGGTCAAAGCAGGAAACTGGTTTTTAAGGCTTCGTTGTCAAATCTGGCTATATGGGTACCGGTGTTTCACTAACCATACCTCGCGACACAGGCTTCATGTCGCCTTATAATCCACCAGACAGAGTCAGCTTATTGAGAACAATAGCTTTGTTGACCATCACCTTTTTGTGGGACCACTTCCTGGACCGCTTTGGATCCGAATATGATTTGTCCACCCTTTGCCAGAAATAATGATTTTCAAATTTTGGCATGTTATTGCGTGTTTTTACAATGCAACGCTTGTATGTCAGCAAGCCTGCTGGATACTACTATTTTTCTACCGGAATCTACTTTGGCTATATTATACCTTTACTTGCGGTTTCAAGGGTTTTAAGATCGACGAACCCTATTTCCAAAATGTAGTGTAGTTTCATTTGGTTATGTATTACTTCCAAGGCATTAAGAATGGTCTATTATAAATAGGTTTGTATAAACACTGAATACAACGGTTTGGTTACATAGAGTACAGCACGTGACGTATATTTCATGCCTTTTCAGATAACTTCAGTGGTTGTAGAGTTATGAAGCCGATTTCCAGAATATAGTATGTCTTCAGTACTTTAGTTACGTACTGCGTGCAGGGCAGAATCGTCTTTATAGGTTTTTCGATCGGCTGGATAGGATGGTTTGGTTATCTGCACACCAGGTCAAATACTTTTTGTGTGGTCAGTTGTTTTCGATGGGTGTAGGGTCGACTAGGGCTTAGGTTTCTCAATGGGTTCAGGGTTTCAGATGTTCTAGGGTGATATATACATTAAACATTGCCTGTTACAAGTGATTGCTCAGAATCATTACTTATAAACAAAACCACGGCCGCTAATTTTCATCCTCGCAAAATACTATATATAAACTATAGGTGCCCGTAGGAGGCCGTTTTACCAACTTAAGAGTCGGTCCTTGCCATATTTACCCTCTGCCTGAGGCTTAGAAAACAAATTACCATTAACTTATGATCAAAATTTTTTTAAAAAATAGGGAGTATTACAAAGAAATTGGGTGACAAACTTTTTTGTGGTTACCTCCTGGCATACCACGGTACGCATCCTTCTCCCTGCCGAGATCGTCTATTCCCTGTAAGTCAGCGGACTTTGGACACCTATTATATAAACCCAAATATGTACAAATCCTGATATTCTATGTAATAAATAATATTAGGATTTATTGGAACAGATGTGTGTATTTTTATAAATAGTTGCCATATTAATTTTACGTATAGATTTGAGATCAATCAGTTAATTGCAAATATTACACAAAAAATGTACTACCTAATTTCAGACTCAAATGCTCGCGATGCATTAACAACGTCGAGCATCGAGCGCCCCCGGAATCTGCTGACACTAATTCCGACTTGGGGCAATGGCACCACGCAGCCGATAAACGTCGCCTGCCCGACACTGTCCTCAAACAGACCTGGGATACCGGATATGTTTCGTTTGTATTTCATCAAAAATCTCACGAGGAACTGACAAACACACCGATAGATTTGAACACGGCTTCTTGTTGTGAAGGAGCATTAGGTGAAGAAACAGAAAGGGGTGGAAGTTTGAATGAATCTCGACCAAGGTCCGATTCACCTGAGTGTATCGATATTGAGTGAATACTGGACGGAGTTACCTCGATGGATCGCTACGGTTTGTACAAAGCTCTTCCGCAAATAGCGTTTGTTTTTGTTGGGTGTTTTAAGAACATAATGACGCTTTTGGTGGCTAAGTATCCTCCCGACATGAGTCTCTAATCGATATTGAGTGAAGACTGGACGGAGTTACATATTTCGACGGTTGCCACGGTTTATAAAAAGGTCTTCCGGATATAGCGTTTGTTTTTGTTGAATGTTGTAAGAACATAATAATAATGATGTCTTTGGTGGCCAACTATCCTCTCGACATCAAAGTTTCTAAGAGATCGATCGTCATTTCAAATACTCAAGGTTGGCGGATGGGGCAAATTGAAAGGCTGTGACGTTTTTTGATAATTGTTTCAATACTTAATGTCGGTCTGCGCTGGCTGGTAATTTGTAACGCTGTCGTTGCAGGGAAGTATTACCATCAAGTCATCAGGTACTTAGTGTAGCATAAATAATTTTGGTCCAGATGTCGATTAGAAAAACTTACTTGAAACCACTGTGCTGTGTGATGGTATAAACAGGAATGGATATAATTTGGCGTCTATAAACGGTATGGTTGCCTTTCAAATCAATCAATTTTGCATGATTGTTAATTGACGAGAAGGTTTAGTTTTCGACAAAAAATGAGCTTCGTTTGGATATTTCCTTGTGATGATGCTACTTCTGTGAATGAATTGTAACACCAGTTTAGTACGCAGTGATGATTATCAATCGTTTAAGCTTGGTAGAGAAGTATTCTATGGAGACTCAAAGTCCGTAATCATGATCAGATTAGATGAAGATCATTGTTAGTTTAATACCTACGGTTTGACTTACCCAAGGAACAGTGCATAAGGAGCGCGTATGACACTTAACAACACCATAACGTAAGCTATGGGTGTTTTGAATTTTAACCCCGCATTTGTGAGTGTTTTACCCCCAGTTTTGTAGGGGGTTCTCGGGCCCCGCAATTTGGAGGGTGTTTTTTGAGGTGTGAGAGGGCTGTGTCGGACCTTGGGGTTTGAGGTACGGGCGTCGGTATGGCAACTTCCTGCCAACGAAGTAACAAACACATATCCAAAGCTGGGAATTCAACGTACAGCGCCAGAAAATTGGTTATCAACACTTCCAGAAATTTGAGTGTTAAAGGCCGACAACATTCGTGACATCATGTACAAGTTCACATTACACATCATTTACCTTAAGATTTATGCAGCTAGGGCCGGATTGTGTCACACAGTCAAATATGGCACGTGACATTTTGGTAAGTGTACAGCCTCATTGAATGTATTCTACCAGTATTTTATGCAACCTTACATTATAGACCTATAACGTAACTTAACAAACTACGTATTACCTACTATGGCTTATGTAATTTTACACTATGTAATACTGAAATTGGCCACATATCGTGATACCGTGTCTTTAGAAAAGCCATTATCACCAGTATACTACACCTTAATGCTACTTAGCTGTGGTTGATATATGTTAACAATTGTCAGGCCCCACATACGTCATTGGGAACTGTATTCGAGTGTTTAGCCGCCACAATGCGGTATCTGCCGGCCTGCCACACGCTAAAATTTCTATGTGTCTAATATGTGAATGTGTAATGTGAGTTGGATACAAGGTTTAATGCTATTTCTATATTCAAAATTTGTGTTTCGCTTTTAGGTTTGTGTTAAGGTTAATGTGTAATGGCAAAGTTATGGCACGTAAAAGAGTGCAGCGTAAGAATACAAATTATAATAGTAATTTTAATGCCAATGACTGGGTGTTCATAAAATGGGCACAATATTTTTTTATATTATTTGTGACCCGTCAACTGCAACGACTCACATTAAGCCTCAACAATTATTTGTACGGTGGTGTAGCGATACATATTCCGTAGTTGGCTCAAAAAATACTGTTTTGCCATTCGACGACTCAGATATCGAAAAACTGATGTCCGTTTTCAATATACGTAGAATTCGTAATAGTCTACTGCAAAGAAGAGCAATCCTGATGATTAACTGCAAATTTATGTTCCTGCCGACGTTCGTTTTACGACGGGGATCCAGATAGTAACACTTTTCGAACACCGGTCGAGTAACACAAAGGACCGGACTCGTGAGCTAGAAACAAACGGAAAAATGCGCGGTTGAAGGCAGTGAACGACTCCGGCAGGCGAGAAAAGTGCAGGAGGTGCAGTGTGGAGAAAATGACTCAAATTGCCGATTCCGTTGCAAAACTCATTTTTCGGAACATCGTACACAACAAATTTTCAACGAATATTACCAACTGAACGGCGGGGATCAGGCGTAAACGTGATTTTATCAAAGTTAGACTACAGATTGTGGCTCCACAGCGACCCAGCAAGCGCAAAGTTAGGACATGCGACAGTTCCGGCGACAATGATAGCGAGCCGCGCACTAGTACGAATGTTAAAAAGAGAAAGCCACGTCAGCCCAGGAAATATACGTTTATTACTGCCGAAGGAAATATGCAACAAGTTTGATTCCAGTTTTTCTGCACAACGTTGGGTGGAATATCAAACTATGTAATTAATACCGCGCTAGCGAACATAACATCTACTTCGGCCGAACACCGCTGGAAACTATGGCTGTTCCTGTAACTTGGGGTAAACATGAGCTATCGAACAAAACGCATCGGTCGTTTGAAACTCTATTATGAAACATATAAAGTCTTTTCCTCAAGTCAGTTTCAATTTTCAATTTCCCAGTCAGGTGCTTGTATGCGTCAGATTTGTTTAGTTTTCTCGAAAATCATTTTGGTCCTATAATGTAGTTTTGTGTATAACTCGTTTTGCTTTTTTAAATATCAACTGCAGATTCTCTAACGAATATGTAAAGCGAATGTTTAATGAATAATTATTTTATGGATTTTTAAACCTTTGAAGCAGTTTTGACCATGCGGAGTCATACAACAATCTTATCCGCCTCGTGATATTTATATATTTTCTAGATATAGTTCGTTATTTGATGCAGATGTTTGTGTATGTGTTATAGAGGCAACGTTAAAACGAAATGCTCTGATTGGTATTTGTTTTTAAGTAATGTCTGTGAATCGCAGGTAGTTTCGCTGAAGTATCGATAACTAAGTGTTCTTACTACTAGACACCCACACAGCATGCTATCTTCTGTATTATATAGATACATGCGCGTACAGGGTTATCCCTGAGGCATCGGACAGCCTCACCGCATCGCAAAGCGTCAACACCCCTACTGGGGTAGATCTGGGTTTAGAGGAAAGTTTCCCGCTCTCCAAGCCTTCGAGATGGTAACCCCTTCTCGACACCCACGGCGTACAGTGCGGGAAGGGGGTGCGGAGCCTTTAGGTTGTAAATTTGGCTTGAGTAGTGGCTCAACCCTTAGTGAGTAACCCCAATCGACACCTATGGGTCAAAATAATATTGCGGATGACAATACCGTTGAAACTTCTCGAGATTTTACATATCGAACCAAAGCCAGGTAGTATAAATAATTCAGGAATCTGAAACGGTATGTATGCGTGAAAGTAACTTAATATTTATTACATAGCGTAAGCCCTGGCCGGCCTTCGTGACAATTTCAGAACCCAGCTTGGCTAATAGCTTTCGCCTAACAGGGCTGGGCGTGGCTCGTAAAATTTCACAACAGCTGCGGCAGCCTAGAACGTTATGGCCAGGGTGCGCTGTGACAAAATTTGGCCCAAGTGCACTGATCTTAAGGAAAATGACGTTTTAGGGTGCTTGGAAGTGTCATATTCTATTCACGCTTGATTTACGTATTTATATAGAGTCGATGATAGCCAATGCTACAGCTAAATAGTCTACTATAATGAGTTTCGTGTTATAGCTGCGGTATGTTGTCATCATTTTCGGCCTTACCCTATAGGTCTGGCTTTTGACTAACACCCTGGGCTATAACCATATAGCTTCCCCTACGTTCCTGGATCACCAAAGGTGCGCAGGCGACTGAGGAGAATCCTGTTGTCGAAAGCTGTAGTAGATTTTACTGCCGTGCAATGTATTTGTCAGATCAGCCGTTTTAAAGAACAATCGCGATGTGTCGAAGTTTAACAACCGCTACTTTCGAAATCTTGAGTAAACGTTTTTGCCTGCTACGGCTGACTAATGTGCTGTTTAGTGGTATTTAACAAGATAAACGCTTTGGTTTTATTGTTGGAAGCATCCAATGGACATGATGCCCATCTGAGACGCTTAGGTCAAAATGGTTCTGCAAATAGAAAATTGACGGTTGCATTTTACTTTATTTGCGTGATTGCTTAGCGCTATACATACTGCCCAGGTAACCCTGACGGCCGTTACGTTATAATCCGAATCTGATACTATAGGGCTACTGGCTTCTAACGTCAACAAAATTATCTATGACGGCTTTTGTATGGATAAGACCACCACAGTGGTGTCCAATGCAGAATTATGGCATTTTCTAGGACTTTCAAAAGGACTGATAAACGTTAACTTGTCATTTCACAATTGCTAAACTTAACTCTTTAACACCCACTAACCTTAAAAGCGACTAGCAGACATTGTTAACTGTTGTGCTAAATGAGTCTGTCATATAAAAAATGTCTCCACGCGCTTTGTTATTCGATCGCTGTTCTACGTTCCTTAACGAACCGAGCCGCAGCTCCTAGATAGCTCAGTGATGTGCATACACCATTTACATTACAATCGGTATTCAATTCCTGGCGCTGGCTTCCGTTTGTCACACATTGCATGATACACAATTTATTTCGTATGTTAAGGCTAAACAAAATTTAGCCTATTACTTGATTAAAGCTGGTTTGACATTAAATGATGTTACCGTTGGGTGTTTGCCCGAGGTGTATGTAGACATTTATTTAGCAAAAAATGGACTTTTTTGAGCTTTACGGCAGATATTAGCATGGGCACTGTATTGTAGTATAGCAGTGTAGGTCTTGAAAATGGCCATCGACAATAGGCAGTTAGTTACTCGCTGATAATTTACCAAATAACAGATATTTAGCAAAATGTAGTTTGTCATTTATTCCTGAATAAATTTATCCTAAGATAGATTATCTTGCTTCCTAGCAACAATATACAGTAATAAAACGCGATGTTTATTGCAATACCTATTATAATTCGAGGACCGACGGACGGAATTTATTTTTTTACCATTTAATGGGATCATAGAATGGAACATACAAAGGGAATATATTTGCATGTATCTCGTTTTGGTTGCAAGCAGGGGTTGTACGAAACCCTATCCCGGGCCCAGTTCGGATTTAGGATGTTTAAGGGCCATACATAAGTTGATAAAATATTTCCAACGCGACTGGTTGGACGAAACTTTTCCTTGCCGTTTGCTGTGGTGCCAAGTCTGCCCAATAGCCGGCTCGTTCTCCTGATCTAAACCCGAGGAGCTTTCTATTCTGGAGCCTGGCATGGCTCGGAAAGGGCCCAAGTGTGCCTTTTAGACACTAATGCTGGGGCGTTACTTATGGAACACCCTATATATGTGCAATTACACCATGTTGGAACCACACGCGGGACAATTAACAGCCTTTTAACTTCAAGCATTTAGGTTCTTGTGTCATGAAAGAATCAGCCCGCAAAATTTATATAGAAAAGTACTCGTCCAGGGACGGGTGGGACCTAATGAAACTTAATATCATCATTTTACAGTTATTATTCTTTTATAAAAACGTACAATATATGTACAAAATCATGCTCCACCGGCATCGGTGACGCTATGGAAATAAAAAACAATTTTGAGTTGATTTCCTGGTATATTAAACAAGCATTAACATCTTGTGTTGTTACACTTCGGCATATAAGATATATTTGTACATATATTACTTCGAAGTATAAAACAAGTGTTTACTGTCGTTTTTTTGTACATTCATATTTATCTGTAAAACCAGTATTTGCTTTTCACTACTTTTAGATAGCAAATCCCTTGGTTGCTAGCAGCAGTGCGATCAATCAGTGTTTAAATTGATAATTAATAGTTACAGTACAATATTTAAATTGATAATTAATAGTTACAATACAATATTTCAATGTTTATGTATATATGTATTCCGCTGTTATCGCGTATCGCTTTCGTGTTTTTCATCAGTTTCGTATGAAGTTATAAAGTTTTTTTATTTGTGTTTTAAGCTTTGCATTAAACTTTGTTTTCAATTTGAGCGCGTGTAAAATGCTTGAGTATTGAGCTTTTATGGCCTCGTTTTCGACATAAATTATGCCCAAGAGCCTGGACAGCCCTTTTGAAATTTTCCTCAGACGACCTGCGTGGTTTTCTACGGTTCCTAAGACTAAATCCGGGGTTATCCCCACTCCCGCACTCTTCTGTTCCTTTTTACAACACAACGTGTGTTACTTTTATAGCTTCCAACATTGGAATATACACTTTTCGTGGAAGTTGGGTTAATTAGCCGATAGGTTAAGTTTTTAATTAAGTTACTGTGGATAATCCACCGTTATTGGCTTAGAGCTGACGTTAAGCTTCTACTATTTTGATTTCTATCTGTGACAGGATTGTCTAATGATTTCTGTCGCCGAAGAAACTGTATTTCTCTCTGGAATGTTGCGAAGCTGTACATATCAAAAGGATAATATATTAACTAAAAAATACGCGTAAACCATAATATATATGCGTAGCAACGCTCGAAAGGTGTTTCGTAGAATCCGCTCTAGGTTGTTCATACCATCGAATGTAATGTTTTGTACACACGTGTGTATGTGTTGACGATGTTTAGTAAATGCACCCATTTCTCTGTGAATGGTGTACAATTTTTCCATTTAACACTCGAATTTATTTGCTTATCGTGCAATGTTTCACAAGTGCAAGCGGACACCTGGCATTTAGTCGCGATTGTACTGCAAACTACTATGGATGGGCGTCGGTAAAATTCCGTCCCGAGTACTCAACGATAATTTTATCAGTTCTCGTAAGTCCTAGTACCTACTTTATATTTACGCATCGACGGCGTTCCAATTAGGTACCCAAATATGTAAATAAGGCTTGTAGGTTGTGATGGCGTCGAGTTTCAGGGAAATTGTTCTCTCCGGCCTCCTGCACAGTACTGCCTTCTGGTAACGGTAGTTAAGGGAAATGGCCTGAAGAAAAGCTCAAGGTCGAATGCGTGCCCAGGCTGAGGTATGTGATTATATATATGACCAAAAAACGGAGATGGAAAGGGAAAAGGTGCCATTATAGAAATACGTTACAAGCTGTGAAGTGCTTATCATAAAATGAACGAGCCCAGATTAAGACAGACTTATCATTACCTCGTACAACGGGCAAAAGAAATTTTGAGCTACCGGAAACCATAGCTATTACATTTGGTTTTGTAGATAACAGCAATGATGTACCTGTTTTAGATACCCACAAGCATGGTTTTTGCACAACAGTAGTGTGCAGGATTTCGTACGAATGACCATTAAGATAGCCAGTGTACGATCAACATGTAACAATGCAAAATATGAAAAAATTAGCACTTTTACAGTCCCGGTTCTCATCGTGCATATATATAGTAAATTAATAAATTACTGTCTATTTCTACTGACTAAAATCTTTTATTTTTGCCAAATTATGTGGGTTGCGACTTCGCTGCGATCATTCACTTTCATTTCTACAAACCTGGGCAAATTCGGTATCAGTGCAAAAATTTCTATAGAGGCCTTTTGGAACTTTCACATCATTTAATGCATCAACGCTCCTAACTCCGCCTTCGAGGATCCATTTCTTGCTCGTACTTTTTAGTTTTTTGTTGAAAAAATTATCTATATAACCCATTCATGGTACTCGAATTAATTTTCGGTTCAAGTCCGAGGACAGAAAAATAATGTCTATTGAATATTGAAGTTCTTTCCTGCAACTTATTTTGTAAATGAAACATTCTGGTTACAGTAAAACACGACCCAAAAATTTCGGTTCTTTTCCATTATGCCCCCAGCCCGCGTTTGCCCAAAAATGGTCAGATTCTGGAAATTTTGGGTATTTTTATCTTCCTCGAGACCTCCACTGATCATTTCGACCAAAAAATTGAATTTCTAAAATTTTAGATTTATTTGGGTATCAAAGGTCCCCCCTTGGAACCCAAAAAAATTTTTTTAAATTAGATTTTTACCTACCATTCGAAGCGGCTCGACGAGCTGAATGGAATGGTGATATTTTTAACGGGATCCTAAGTTATGGCCAAAAATATCAGATGCTGAGTGGCTCAGCAATTGAACAATTTTTGGCCATGGTACCCTTGGGACCCGAAAACATCTAAAATTCTAAAAATTCATTTTTTTTGGTCGAAATGATCAGGGGAGGTCTCGAAGATCACAAAAATGCCAAAATTTCGAGAATCTTACCATTTTTGGGCAAATGCGGGCTGACGGGATAATGGAAAAGAACCAAAATTTCATCGCTTGGGTCAGTGTCCATTTTCCTACGTTCTCACTAGTTACTACACTAATTCAGTCTAATTATACTAGTTTCTTGCACTTAATGCATTAGATCGGGACGACAGTGGTTACCAAAACAAGAGCCGACCAAACAGCTTCTGTTTAATTACAAATTCAGCGCGCAACTCGAACATCAAAATATCCAAAACCAACGTTTTTAAAAAAGTCCAGTTTTCTGAAAAACCACTGAAAACCACATGTTAAATTTTTAAAAATATCTCAGCTTTTAATCTTTTCATGCCCACTAAGTCCAAATAGACCATAAGGCAAATTGTTAACCGCTGTGTTTACGGAATAGTCGTATGCTGTATGTTTGCATGTGCGTTGTTATTCGCCCCCATTGTGAGGTTTCTTATGGAAAGAACCAACAGTTCCCCGATATCGTAGTGGCTTGCGTAAGCAATTTTCACACTAATGATCATTCGTGATTCGATCCCTGCCGTGGGCTTGTTTAGCTTTTAAAGGGACTGTTAAGCCTTTGTCAAAAACAACCAAGGATTCTTAAAGTTGACCAACATTTATTATAAAAGAGAAAAATTTTGATCAGTCTAACTTTTCAAAAAAACTCCCTCACATGCCATGTTCATTCAATCCATTTTTCAATCTCTCCACTCGTGTAGTTGCCACCTCGAAACTGCTGTGTGTATTTTAGTTGTGATGATTTTGATAGCTTGATAATAGAAAATTGTGTACCTAAACTAATGCTAAACAATAAAGAAATCCAGGATTCAGCTGGCATGCTGACAAAAACCTACAATCTTGCGGAATCCAGCCGTTAAATCAACTCCGGCTATGTATATAACCACAGTGTATTTATAGAAATAAACGTAATTAATTTCAATTTTTGTAACAAAACCCTGTATATATATATATGATAAAATACATGAGTGCGAGAAGTCCCAAGATGATAGCAACCATTACTACACTAGTTCATATATTGAGTCTGTCCTTTCTTTCACTAACCTTGAGTCAACGTTGACTCAATTTGAGTGAAATCTGACTCTTAATTGAGTGAAGTTTCGACTCAATTGCCAATCCTTTTAAGCCAAAGCTTGAGTTGAACCTTGACCCAATATGAGCCAACGTTTGACACAGTTTGTGTAAAGGGTGCATCAAATTGAGTCATTACTTTAATCAAATCACCATAAAGTTTAACTCAAGCTTAGGGTTAAAAAAGACCTACTACTCGGCACTCAAAGTTTGACTCTTTACGTACCTTTACGTACCGACGTCGCAGACACACAGAGGCCAGAGATTAAATGATCCATTTCATCGAGATTGTCTGCGACGGGACTGATCTCCATTGACAGGAGATACAAATGTCGTCGAACTAGAATCAGAACAAAGCACGGCAGAACAGGAAAGTGCTAGTATTCAAAACGTCAGAGCCCATTAATCGCACGAGAGACATGGAGTTTGCGTTTAAATACAGCGAGTGATGGGGCATTGACAATTGAAACAAGTAGCTGGTTCCAAAGGCGAATGAATGGATGCGACAGTCTAGACGTGCTCCAGGTTTGAGTAATCTCATGGTGTTGTTTCTAGTGCAAAAAGACAGAGGGTCAGCCAATACAAAGATGTTACGCCAGTCGTAGTGAACCAAGCCATGTAGTAGTTGATATGTCAAAATAAGGTCGGCCCGGTATCCTCGAGTTTGAAATGATTGAAGCTTTAGATAGCGCAATTGTTGCTCATAGTCCATTCCAAAAATTCCTCTGACTAAACGAGTGGCTCTCCGCTGAACCCTTTCAAGCAAAAGAATGTCGCGCTGTAGGTGTGGAGACCAAGATTGGCAACCATATTCTAACTTAGAGCGCACCAGGGATCTGTATATAAGCAAAAAGGTTGTTTGTCCATATATCCGAAGGTGCGAAACAGTAAACTAAGAATTTTATTGCAGTCAGTAGAAATGCGTTGACAGTGCTGGGAGGCCTTGAGGTCACTTGAGATAGTAGCTCCCAAGTAGCGTTCCGACGCCGATGCTTTAAGTTCTTCGCCGTTTAGGAAATATGTATGATTCGGGTTGTCCCGGCCGTAATGTATAACAATGAATTTTTGTATGCCAAACAGCACGAGTGATTGATTTGCCCAATCAGAGGCCGAATTTAAGTCAGCATCAATAATACGACAATCTAAGTCAGCATGAGGTATTCGTAGTCCACTCATAATACAAGCATCATCAGCAAATTTCCAAATTTTGTTTCTGATATGGTCGTCGAAGTCGTTAATATAGCAGTTGAAGAACACAGGACCAAGTACGGAGCCCTGTGGTACTCCTCTAAAGACAGGTAGTTCCGCTGAATATGCCCCGTTAACAGAGACGTATTGAGACCTGTGAGATAAAAAGCACGGCACCATGCTAGACAATCACCAGAGATACCATGAGCCGCAAGTGTAAAAAGCAAGCGATGGTGCGGTACTAAATCGGATGCTTTGCTCAGGTCTAGAAGAATGACGTCGGCACACATCTTGCTGTCGATGAATCCCGTGAGCGTATGCTGAAAGTCTATTAGTTGCAAGGTGGTTGATCTACGTGTTCTGAACCCGTACTGAGATGAGCTGATTAGCTTATTATCATCAAAGAATGTAACAGTATTGGCCTTGATAATAGTCTCCATGAGTTTACAGCAAGACGAAGTTAGGCTTATAGGCCTGTAGTTGGAAGCAATGCGTTTAGAGCCCGCCTTGTAGATTGGAATAACTTTGGCTCGAGTCCAGTCGACAGGAAGGTAATGGGAAGTAAATGATTTATTAAACAATATGGCGAGCGGGCGGGCAAGCGACAATCGGCATTTTGACAATATAAGATTCGAAATACCGTCGTGTCCAGGACCAGCATTACAATTTAGTTTACTAATTGCTGTAATTGACTCAACTTTTTTGCAGTGTAGGTGGAATGGGATTTCGGTTTTGGCAGCCCGCCCCCACCCTTATGGAAATCTTAGGCTTGCCCCGCTACAAAGCAGAAATAGAACTCTAGTCGGGCGGTGTGCGTTTCAAACACGCTCGTGTTCAGGCGCATATATAATCGCAGGCCAGGTCATATTTGGTGTAGAGTAAACAACAAAGCACTTTACTTGTAACTATTTCAGTTGCTCTTATTGCCAGTGGTGGGTTTGTTTTAGCTACCTTGAAAAAATCCGGACAAGTAGATGTTCCCTTGGCAGAACTACCCTCTTATCCCACCTTATCGCAACTGGTCCCTCTCCATCTTTCAACCCCGCAAATCTTGCCAAACAGGAGCTTTGGGGTTTCCCCGCATTCTGGGATCACAAATGGTTTATAAAATGGCTAGAATTCAGTGATGTAGACTGGTTTTATAGTATTATTGATCTGCCTATGAAGATCTACTCAAAACGTTCAGTTAATAAAATTTGGTATGTGTGAAGAGCCATATTTTACTGTTTGTCAACACGTGGCTGTTTCAACGCAGAAAATTTGTACGCTTATATTTTATGTTATTATGATTACACAAGTTTCGGACATCCTTGTCATTTTTTGAACAAAAAAATGCATTTCGATTTAGAGTAAATTAGTCCCAAGAACGCAAGTCAAGTATATATAGATCGGCAACTCGTCGATATCACAAACTCCGTGGGTGTGTTTAATCCTGCGGGGGTACTATAACTTGAGCTACGACTATTGCGAGCGGGGGTAGTATAACTGGCGGCTGTTCATGCCCAAGAACACAAATCAAGTATAGATCGGCAACTCGTCGATATCACAAACTCCGTGGGTGTGTTTAATCCTGCGGGGGTACTATAACTTGAGCTACGACTATGGGGAGCGGGGGTAGTATATCTGGCGGCTGTTCATGCCCAAGAACACAAATCAAGTATAGATCGGCAACTCGTCGATATCACAAACTCCGTGGGTGTGTTTAATCCTGCGGGGGTACTATAACTTGAGCTACGACTATTGGGAGCGGGGGTAGTATAACTGGCGGCTGTTCATGCCCAAGAACACAAATCAAGTATAGATCGGCAACTCGTCGATATCACAAACTCCGTGGGTGTGTTTAATCCTGCGGGGGTACTTTAACTTGAGCTACGACTATTGGGAGCCGGGGGTGGTATAACTGGCGGCTGTTCATATAAATATATCTCTTGTTGAATTTTAGTCGCATGAGAGTTTACCACTGATTCCATTAAAACGTTTGGGTGAATGCAACAAATTTAGTTTGATAGTTTTGACTATTTTCACAGATATATACGAAATTAAGATTCAGTTTTCCTACCGAGTGGTTTAGTTCTTAGATTACCTAATTTTATGAGGGATACATTGACGTCCAACCCCGGGATCTGCGCTCATCCATTCCTTTATTATGCTCTGTGCCAAAGGATTATTTTAGCCTTGTAAAACGAGTTTTAGCCCAGTTTATCGTAACGCAGTATATAATATCTTTAACATTAAAAAATTTTTGGTATAACACCATACATGCTGACGCACCTAGATGACGGCGAGTACATTGGGACGGCGGTGGAGGTCGTCTGACGGGGTAGTGTGGTACCCTTATGGAGTAGATCACGGCCTCGAGGCGGGGATCCGAGGCCTCTGCGGGTAGCCCCTTGGACCCTGCTTGGGCATGTATGAATTAATACACGTTTTCAAATTCTGAAAACAACGTAAAAAAAGATTCGTTTTATTTTTAAGATGTATATGTATGTAGTTGTACGCAAAATTATATTACCTGTTGTAATTATTTGGTAGATAGAGGAGATTTAGAGGTATGTTATGTACTTACGGCATGATGTTGGCTTTTAATGTCATAAACAGCAGAAGTGTCATCATCATCAGGGTATTTACTAGTACTGCTGTCAAGTCAATCTTACATCCTGTTGCGAATGAACTGAGTTGTGATAAGTTGCCATCGAGTAGATCGAAGCTAGTATAATTAATTGTGAGGATTAATTAAAACAAGCGGGTCTATTTATCAATGAGTTTTTAGTATCAGCGTTCGGACGAAAAAATAGAGCAAGAGTAAGCTGAAGCTAGCACGAAAAGCAATACTGTGGGAACTGGAACAAATATAACTGTTTGGCATCAGAATATTCCGCTGTCACACAGCTATTATATGAACTGATAATTTTAGCCCTTTGATGCACGAATGAATTTATCTATCATTTAAAGTTTGACAAACTCACGCCGGCGCCAGGAACAGAACCCGGCCCTTACGGGCAAAAGCTGCGCACGCGAATCACTCAGCTATCTGGGACCTCTTGCTCGGTTCCTTAAGAAACCTCACAACGCGAGTGAGTAACAACGCGCGTGCAAACATACAGTATACGACAAACATTGCTATCGCAATGCTAAGCAATGTAAACTGGGTCCATTAGGATACAGTGTGCAGGAAAGGCTTAATCCGAATATTCCAGCGCCATGTGATAAGTTGTCGTCACATGGTCGTTTACTGATGGGTTGACTATATAAAACCAACATCGAATAAAAAATATACATGATGCCAGGCCCGCCACCACTTTTTTGACCTTCGATAGATATATATGTTAACAAAAGATTTACAATTGGTTGGATTTTTTCCACGTTTCTAATGTGTAATATTAAGGCACGTATTCCACTATGATTTTAGTCTAGGGTAGTTGCATGAGTGATGTTGCATCGGAACAGATGTAAATTTTCAAATTTCTCTTACTTCAACTTGAAATATTTCGGATTTTTCCATGTGGATCCAATCATGGCATAATAAATATAAAGAAACATAACCGTAGCTGGTTGGGTATTGGGAATGTTTTGGCATGTTCTTTAGTTCGTCCCTGTGAACTTGTTATTTTGATCACACGGGAATTATTTTTTATTGTAAGACCCAGATTATTTTGAATTGAGCTATAAAATTGTGGGTAGGTAAGGGTTTATAAATTTTAGTTTTGGTCACTTAACTTTGACTAAGCATCCCGTAATTAAACTAAGCTTTCCAAATATTAAAATATCACCGTTTCAACCTTAATGACAGCAAAATAATAATCCATTGGTTGCAATGTGTTGCGTATGTATTTTTGTGTTTGGGTGGCCGAGTGGTTAAAGCATGGACCTGACAATATGCTGGTAGCAGTTTCTCAGCATAAACAGGACACCTGCCATAGTTATGCCTTGAGCAAGGGTTTATTAGTGGGGGGTCCCCTGTACTCGGCTGTGAATGATCATCGAAGGAGTTGGGAAGAAAACAGATGATGGATGGGTCTGTGCAGTTTTTGTACGACTTTTTCCATATGCCTTTGGAGCGACAATAGCTGATTGAACGGGGGTTGGTATCCCATTATAGTATTCAAAATATCTACTAATTTGTGGCTTTATCCTTTATATCTGCGTATATATCGTGTATCGTATTATCGTTATATATAATTTGGATGTTGTATACAGTTTTGGCTGTCAAAAATTTGAGCCAGCTATTACCAATCAGAGCCAGTGGAATCGCGACCAGAGCCAACATGGACACCACAGAACGTCCGTTTTGGAAAATCCCTGCTGGGGCAGTGCCTGGTGCTGCTCTGGTACTTTTCTGGTAAAATATGTTTTGTTGGTGACGGAACGTTATTGATGTATAAGGAAACCGCCTGCATATATTCGAAAAATTCCGAAATTGAAACAATCGGCATGAACGTTTAAAGTACATTTTGTTTCACGAATTTTAAGATTGTACTAACGATTACAGAAAGTGGTTTAGCCGTTTCAGCCAATTGTAAGTCTAAGCCTACGTTTAAAAAAACTAATTTCACAAATAGGACCTATTTGATCATGCACTAATGAGTTATTATTTGAAGCATTTTTTAGTTTCTAACACGTACAGGGTTACAAATTAGCGCAGCTGTTGACGTCAACGACCATGACGTCTGCAGGCGAACCCAATGATGACATATGTGGATTGCCGCTATCCGAGTGCGGAATTTCACGATCCAAGATATTGCGAGTAGTTCAGGATGCATTCAAGCAATCGAAGCCTCCGGTAAATGTTGCAGGTATCGTATGTATAACATGTATGACTTTTATATATATAATTTATATTTATGTAATTATAATAGATTATATATGATATATTTATATTAGTATAATATATATACATATATATGTATATAAATACATATATATGTATATATATATATATATATATATATATATATATAGGTATATTCTGAAGCTAGTACGGTAGTACAGGATATCAGAAAATGGCGACAGAGCTGCGATACTGTAAACACACTCAAGGCTGGGTTTGATTAAAACCCATCACAGTCGGTCAGTCGCTTTTCTATTTAGCTGTATCTAGACAGTTGTCTGTTCCCCTATAATTGAAATCTACTATCATTTTGGATTGTCATGAGACACCTTGTTCTTGATTCACCGAGCACAACAGTGACCCAAACTACCACCAGCCTGCTGAATAATCATCGTCCTGCTTTGTACACTAGAGGTGAGATTTTAAGCCCGTAGCCCGGCCCGGCCCGGCCCGGCCCGCGGGCCGGGCCGGGCTTAAATTTTTTCGAAACGGGCCGGGCCGGGCCTACTTTTTCAGAAAAAGCCCGTTTAGGCCCGGCCCGTTTAGGCCCGTTGGAAAACACAATCATTTTATACATTTTATGTGGTGATGGTCAGTCACCAATGTTTCCAATTATAACTTAGATTCGAGAATTTGGATCTCAACTGTCTGGCGCCACTCATATGGACGCATGTTATTTGTATTTTTGGGTGGGTTGAGCATATTGCTTGCTACTGTGAATAAATACTGGTGATTTTGCACTAATTTAGAGTGAATCGGTTTCAAAAGCACCAATATACGAATTCTAATTGGTTATGAGTAGTTGAAACTGTCACGAGTAGAGGGTACCATTTTATAAATTTGGAGAACCTCAGGGACCCCACCTTTGATACACTCCGTCATATGATTTCAGTCCTCAACATCGAATCCAAATTGAAAGTGTCATATAAACAGTTTATTTAAATTAAAACTATGTGTTTTTGATTAAATAAAAAAATGGAAAACGGGCCTAAACGGGCCGGGCCGGGCCAACCTTATTGGCTAACGGGCCGGGCCGGGCCGGGCCTAAATTTTTTCGACACGGGCCGGGCCGGGCCTAACTTTCTTGTCAACGGGCCGGGCCGGGCCGGGCCTGAAAATCCAGGCCCGTTCTCACCTCTATTGTACACCAATCCAACGATGTGGAATTTCTATATCTTTGGCGGTCAACGCAGATTTCTAGATCGTATTGTTTTGTTGTAGTCGGTAGTATTTATAATATTTTGTAAGCAATTTTAGTACATTCAGTTTGTTGTCGCGGTTCATATTTTATGTCCTAATAGGTGCAGTGCTTGTTGGTCCCTCTGGTCGTTATCAATCCAGACCTTGCCCACTTCAAAAACTACACAGACGTTTGTATCAGTCTCGGTATATATAATATGTGTGTGGTCATGAATATATTTGAATTTTTCAAAGGCAGCTTAAAAGTCCTTTGTTTTTAGAACCTGTTCGCATAGTATCCGATCTGATCCGCTAGCCAATGCTCAATTGTTTTAATTTACAGATCCGGATGCGCAGTTATTTTGTATGACGGATCCCTAATCGCAATTATTTATTTTACGGATCTGGATACGTAATTAATTATTTTATTTGACGGATCCGGATGCGCTATTATTTTATTTGACAGATCCGGATGCGCATATATTTTATTTGATGGATCCGGATGCGCGATGATTTTATTTGACGGACCCGGATGGGTAATTATTTTGACGGATCCGGATGCGCAATTATTTTGACTGATCCGGATGCGCAACTGTTTTGACGGATCCGGATGTGCAAATATTTTATTTGACGGATCCGGATGCGCAATTATTTCATGTGACGGATCCGGATAAGCAATGGTTTTATTTGATGGATCCGGATGCGCAATTATTTTATTTTAATTTTTTTATTTTCCGGAACTGGATCCTATTTTTTATCAAAAATATTAAAAACATATCCACAGCGCTGGTAGGCGGAGACATGCTACGCAATTTAATTTAGGTCGTTCGTATCGGATTGAATGTTTCAATTAGAACACAACTCGGATCGATGTACATCACAGGCAAACAGGGTCGTACGGGATTGGATCGGATGCAGTATTTGCTATTCATATTTATTTAATTTTTTTCAGCTAAGCGGATCGATGAAGGCGCTGGCTATATGGCAATTATTGCACGTCTTAGCATTACGTGGCCAGACGGAGTCGACAACGATTTGCCGAAACAAGCAATACTCAAATCGCCAGTAACTTCCAAGTTGATGGCCCATTTTAAGGATATGAAAGGCGGTGAGGTAATCAAGCAGCTATTAGAACATCAATATAAAATAATTTCAGGGTTTAAACACTAACCCGTAAACCGGTTGCATTGAGATAGTTTTGTTGTTTTTCCTGTTGACAGCAGACCTAGATCGAGATTAGAAGACGACATGTCTATCCTTGGCTATTGATGAAATAACCCCTTTACACGGTTGGAACCAAAACGTGAAACTATATATACATTTTAAAGGGCGGTGCGTCTATTTCATGTTATGTGTGATTGATAACTTGTTTTAAATACATTGATGTTTCTGTTGTCAACCAATATTGAATATGTTTTTAATATTATGCAGGATGGTGCCCTATACTAGTTTTCGTAGGCCACACGCTTTTGGTGCTAAACCTTTGGTCACGATTTCGCAAATGGTACGACTGTGACCAATGTTAGGTGCGGTGGAACATTTTACCATTAAGAAAAACATGGCTCCTTCTGTTTTCACTCATCAGCCCATGTGTACCCCTATTTGAGATGCCAGCCTCTGTTTCACTTGTTGCACTCGAAATGTAACAATGTAAGACAAAACGAATATATTTTCCCTTAACACACAATAAAATTGAGCTAATTTTGATTCTATTCGATTTGGCCCGTATATGCGGTTCGAGTCTAATGCGTTTACTATGATTAGTTCTGACTCGGAGATATAACCGAAAAGTCCCTAGCAAAATTTGCTTAGATCTGATACTAAAATTTTAGTCTACCGACATTCTTTCCTTCCACGACCGTTTATAACAGCGATGTTACGCCCATTTGAATGAAAACCTAATGCTCAGCCTAACTCTCAGCTTAAGCCGTTAGCTCATGAATATAACAGATTTTAGCATTGAACCTATGAATATAACAAACATTGGCTCGAATTGAAATTTTGAACACTATAACTCTACTGCGAGTGCTACATAATTAGCGGTCTTTCTTTCATATTGACCATTTTCCGCCTTAATGCGTATAACCTAAACTAATAATTATTGTTATATTATATAACCTGTAAGACACTACTCCGATTTGGCTCATATGTTCACGATGTATAATCATTACGTTTGATACATGATTCAAATGTATGTACATCAATAGAGTTTCTTCGGTTATACCCCAGCCCGAAAATGGCCAGTTTTCAAGATACAGCGATAATTATTTTAGCTCATTTCGGATATGGGGGATCTAGTACTATTCAACTTGACTCGACGAGTCGACTGAGAAAATATCCATTTCAGTCGGTTGAATGACAACTTTTTTCGAATTTTTGAGTCTAAATTTTGAAGATCGGTCGGCTTAGGGGGCGTAGAGTGTCGTCGGCTGGGTGGGGAAGGTCCTCAGGGGTGGGAGGGTAGATCGAGATTTTGCCAATTTTATCCCAATTTTTCCCGATTTTCAATAATTGCTAATTTTGGCTAAAATTTCACCCGCGCGCCTCCTGGGGTGCCAAGTTTTAAGGCAATAAATATGGCTTGTGTGTGTGCGGGGAGGAGGTAACCACTATCGACACCTAGACCTAAGCTTACCCTTAGTCGTTAACCAATGAACCGATGTAGCTGCTTTTGCCCTTTCGACTCAGCTCATCAATGCGGTTCAAATGATTTATAAAACTACATTTACCGAGAAAAAAATTTTTTTTCCAAAAAGTTTGGGTATGAAGGGGACTATTGAGAACCCAAAAAACCGTAAATCATTTTGGATATTTTCTGAACCATCTAGTCAGGTTGAGTCGATTGGTAGCAAAATTATTATTGCTGTTTCTTGAAAATTTTCGGGCTGAGGGTATAACCGATATGACCCATCATTAATGCTGTGGTACGGGTGAAAATCGCACACGCAAACCACTGCGCTATCTAGGAACCGTTGCTCGGTTCCCTTAGGAATCTCGCATTGCGAAGGAACGAAGCGACGCCGTGCAGACAGTATGCGATCGACTCTGTTAACACAAAAGCACACTGAATGAGCTGCACCCATTTGTGAATTAGCGCTACCAACCCAACTGTGTCATCGCAGTATCTATTTGTTGCACTGATAATTAGTATAAAAGCGTCAATACGTTTGCAATTATTATATATACAGTTAATATTGTCGAAACTAAAGTGTTTACATAGCTGCATTGTAGGCATCAACGTCGGTTTGGTATTAACTGCTCAAAAGAAAATGTTGAATTTGCTCAAAAATAGAAATTTCACTTTAGGTAATTAAATGCTCAAATTTTAACTACAGTAACCTGTAACTAAGCTATAGCGAAAAATGTCAAATAGACTTACTAAATCAATTACGACACAATCCAAGTCCCATTTTCTTCGGACGGCCGGGATTTCTCTTCTGATTCATTGAGGGCGGTAGAACAAGGCCTTGATACCGAATAAGGACAGCAGTTATATGCTTACAGGAATACTGCTTAAGCCCGTTATGGCAGGTGCAAATCCACATCTTTGACGACCGATCCATAAAAACGAGATGGAAAGATTCGATGAAGGCACGAAATTCCCCAAATGATTCGAACATTCCGGTATAGAATAAGCTGATCCATCTATCGAAAGACATTGTACTCTTGCTGCTCCGAACAATATAATGCTGTTGTTCCGCCGTGATCGTGCTCCGCCTTAGCTTGCACAATGAACCGACTTTCGACATTAATTGATCGCATTGAAAATGGGCAAGACGGAAATTGGCGGTAGAATTTGCAGCGATAGTACTGCTTCCGTTGGATAGAGTGGCCTTCAGCGCGTTATTTTCTTTCAAAAATGTTTTAAACTGGTCCATATTTTCGGTACTAAACACGTCTCTAAACTCCATTTCGACGCACAATTTAGAAAACCACAATATTGAAGCAGAAGATATAAATGATGTAAAGATGTAATCACCGTAAATTTTGAGCAATTCATCATTTTCACATAAAATTAATAGTTTTGAACAAATTCACCCCGTAATGGAGATGTATTACAATTTTGTACAGTTCATCATTACATCCTTCTCTATTTGGTTTTGAGCAAATTCAATATATAATTTTGAGCAGTTAATATTTTCTCTCAACGTCATCCTGTATTTTACTACTACACAACAGTCGGTGTTGCCAAGTGTAAATTTTATATTTTTGAGAATTATTTTATAGTTTATAAAGTGGTGTTTTTATTCGTGTTACTATTATTTTATTGTGTGAGTTTTCATTTCTGCTATATGCACAAATGAAATCGAAATTAAAGAATCACAAGTACACATAACTACATGATTGTGAAATAAACTGAAAATTGTTGGCAATTTTTTGCGTTTTCGGTACCTTAGGAATAGGTATGTCATGTCTATTACACAAAAAGTTGTCCTTAAATAGTTGTACCGCATTTATTTCAAAGTAGAGGTTTTTGTTTGAAATTAAATGTTATTGATTCTCAAATAAAATTTTTAACTGTCCAAATGATCAGTTTGTTGTCTATTGAATCGATTTATTGCTTTCAGGAACCGAATATAGCTAAATTCAAAGCCGGTCTTCAAGTGATGCACAATCGTGAATGTGATATATACAGAATTTGCGCACCGAAATTCAGATCCAGGTAAAGTGATAACTAGCATTGATCAGTTTTCGGATATCGAACATTGCTTCTCACCAGTGGAAATATTTTTGTTGTAGCTATGTATGTACTTGATATTTTAGGCTCTATATTGCTTTTTGGCCCATGCCAACTTTAGGGGCCGAACGTTATAACGTTAGAAAAAAGAACAGCTTAGAGCGGGGGGTTCGGGGGCGGCAGCACCCCGACTTACGCTTAGGCTTAGTACATAAGTCATATAGGGACCTTAGCTTAGACTAAGACTAACGCGGCGTTCACGTTATAATGTCCCCGCTGTTTGGAACTTTTGTCCCTCTGTAGTCGCGACCCTACCGTATAGACTGTCAGGGTGACACCCATACTGTAAATCAGTCGCCGAGGGTGTATAACACACCCCTAGCTACTACATTTTTTCTTGACAGTGTCGTACACACCCGTAGCAACTAATTTGGCGCGAATTATCTATAACGGACACCGTCTGTAGCTAATGCGGTTTATTAGTCAACTATAATGTGTAGTTTTTTCTAAATTTACAATACTTGTATATAGCCCATATGTACATTGCTCAAATAATTTCGAACACTGTAAATAAAACTGCCAGAAGACACTGTCGAGAAGTTGTAATACGCGTAAGTAGCTTCCTTTGAAAAAACTTATTGAAAACATGGGGTGTCTAAGACACACTGTTGTCAACAGTATTCCTGACACTGTGTGGTGTACATAGGTTTCAAACGTTGGGGACATTATAACGTGAACGCCGCATAAGGCTTAGGCTTAGTATATCGAGAACGGCATGGCACGCATACTTCGGCCCCTAAAGATGACATGGGATTGTTTTTTATGTTTTGTCGAAATATTGATTCAAGCAAAATTTTCGAGCCAAAATAGACAGAAAGTTCTATCATCTAGGCATCACGCTGTTATTATATGCCATCCATCAGTTGTTCATCGCTGTAAAGCCGTTCATCGCTGCAATCTATTTTCTAGCCGAACTCAGGGTCTAGAATCCAGGTTTCAGCTAGTGACATTCCATGGCTTCGAACGGGATGCGAATTGTACAAACCCTATTTGTGGTTAAGAACTCTGAGTTATATTTGAATGGTTTTGCAGCTTGGTTTTATGAAAGCAAGTAGCAATTATAATTGCTGCCATACAGGACCTTTTCAAGGCGAGTGTCACTCTACATGCTGTACATCTCCTCAAGATTGAAGGATTGGCTAATGTATTAACGTTTTGGGGCGCAAGTGCAATGTATGTTGTGCCGTTCTCGATAACGTACGCTAGCCTAGGTCTCGCATATATGTTTAGAGCAAGCTTAAGCCGGGGAGGCTACTGCTCCCCGAACCCCCCC
The DNA here is from genome assembly GCA_030248225.1 of Trileptium ribeirensis. Classification (NCBI taxonomy): domain Eukaryota; kingdom Metazoa; phylum Nematoda; class Enoplea; order Enoplida; family Thoracostomopsidae; genus Trileptium; species Trileptium ribeirensis. The sequence goes on along the minus strand of JASANE010006476.1, from coordinate 11,220 downwards.
ACTAAACTTTTATTTTACTAACATTAAATAGCAGACGATCCCTAAAGGTGACGTGACTAATATTTGAATAATCATGTAAGGTGATAAAACACCGGAGGCTAGGAGTATTTATTTCAAATTTCACCTTCGCGTTATCCCGAAAATTTTATTTTATTTCGAATTCGCATGCCATTCAAGTGACACAAAGACAAATATGGCTGAGTGGTCTAGCACGCCGTCCCGCCTTGCCAATTTAGAGGTTAACTCAAGACGGATTACATCAATGAAATGGCGTAATCGGCACACTAATGTCATACAAACATTGTGTAATAGTTTAACTAAGCATTGTTAAATATAGGACACGTTGCGAAATAAGATATATATAAACAAGGAAATTTAATTAATGGGCGTATAAAAAACTATTATGTTACCTGCCTGAATAAATGCCGCTACTGCCCTAAAATTATCGCTGTAAATTAAAAGAAATCACCAAAAACATGGTTTCTTTTTAAACGAAAGTTTGATATAGAAAATCTGGTCAACATTTAAATTCTAAATTTGGCTCGTCATTTGTATGCTACATAAATTTAATGTTCTTACCCTTTTGTAGCAAGCGCGATATCGATATTCCCATTCCGATGTTCTACGCCGCTGAACCGTGGACCGATTCGCAGCAAGGAATTTTACTCATCGAAGACCTTACCGATAGTTGTTATGTGCCTGATTTCACCGTCGGAATGCCGCTGGATCACACAATGGAGGTAGCTAATTTTGTACTGAAAAACACATATTAGGTCTTGGCATTATATTTGTTGAAGATTCCGACGATGCTTATTTTATGTTCAAAGGCGATAAACACGCCTAGTAAAATTGTAGCCTCAAAATTTGGATACCAAACCCCGTTATAAAATAAAATATTTTGAGTTGGTGGAGCAATTAATATTATTTTGGCGGCCGATATGTTCCTCTGAGAGGTAAGACGTTTTATCGTTGGAAAAAGAACAGCTTATTGCTGTGGGATTGAGAGTGACAGCCTTATGTTTTAGTGGTATCCTTAGTCCAAGTGTTGTACAAAGCTTAGGTTAAGGCGCAGGCTGAGGGTATAGAGAGCGGCATAGCATGCATTTAACTCTCGCCGCTAAAAGTTACATTAGCCGAAAGTTGCATTTTTGGAAATAGAAGCATATTGTATCGTTTCTTATTTTTATAATTATCATATTATAATATTAAATATAGCAGCATAATTAAGAGTGGGCACTACTGCCCTGGTACACGGATACAACAGTCGGGTACTTGGGTAATAGGTATTTTGAACGTTGCCTAGAATATATTTTCAGCTGCTTACCCGAAAATTGTGTTTTTAACTCAATAAATATAGCTAACACAAATGCAAAATAAGTGAAGTAGAAGTACATACGCAGCATATGGACATTTATTTTATTAGACATGATTCACATAAAGTCTTGGTTCTTATTTTGATCACCTTGGATTTAAATTTGGACACGAGGCTGCTCTAATAACGACAATAACCAATTTTTATTAATTATATAAGCCAAAGCTATCGCACTCCAATATGCGTCTCGAATACTTGTTGCACTAATTAGAATAATAAAATATATTTATGAAATTTCTCCTCTCCTTTCACTGGTCTTGCTTTAACCCTCGGGACCAATGTTTCAGAAAAAATGTTGTGTTTTTGTTTCAGACAATCACAGTTCTTGCCAAATTCCATTGCTTCGCTTATTGTAATCCTGAAAAGTTCGACCTCGACCTGTACGGTAGCAAATATATGGATCCAGAAGGTATTAAGGATTTTATCAGTAATTTTTGGACTGCTCCTGGATACTATCGCAAAACGTTTCCGGATCTCTTTAAATACAGGTAAGTTATCTAACCGATATTACATCGTTTTGTTGATTGTTACATAGTTGAGTATTAGTTGAAGCCTAGGAGTGACCATAACTAACTCCAAAATCTTTAAGAACAGATTTCGTAGATTAGTGTTTCGGTGGCGGGTACCGTAATACTGATACAAAAATAATGTAGTGGTGACGTTTGAATCCCATGTCTGATAAGACAGTTTTATTCAAAACGCGCGCTTATGTAAGAATTTCCGTAGTCCAGTACCTACTAACTCGTAGTCGGTTCAGTGTTTGAAACTTTTAGTTTAATGATTGACAGTTATTGAGTTAATTGTATTTTTAGCGAAACATTTTACAGATTGATAATGTAAAGCAGGTTTGCTCTCTGCTTTCTACAAGTAGTTAGCTAGCGTTTATTTACGTTTCATAAAACAAATTATTATATATACATATTAGCAGTAAAATGCATATTAGGAGAAACCTAAAATGTGTGAATTCTCAACTACAGTTCGGTCCTCAGTGCGCTAAATGCACACTTTTCTATTAAAGCCAAAAGGGTGACACTTAAAAGTATTTTGTAGGAAACATAAATAGTGATTTGTTGAGAAGTAGCTATTTTTGGTTATTTCCAAGCTAAAACATGGCTCCCGCCGCTTAAGTTGCAGAATCATGCCTTGTACATGCCGGTTTTTTAATACTTAAAAAACCGCGTCGGATGCTTTGTTTGCTTATTTTTAGATAAAGATCAGCTTTCGTGTTAGGACAGTAAGTTCTGCTATTAACACAGGTAATCGGCGATTGTTGGTAGATGAGCAAAAAGAGCATCGTTAAGAGAGAGCATTTGGATAGACTGGCACAAATTATTACTCAGATATATATTATTGACTAAAAAGTAATTTCGAACAGCGCATGCTTTCAGTAGTAGGAAAAATGCCGTCTCTGGACCAAATGATTAATGACCTGTCAGATTATTAGGCGAAATAATGATTAATGACCTGTCAAATTTTTTAGGAGAAATAATGATTAAGGACCCTGTGTTACGTGACCTGTCAAAAATGATTAATTATCCTTATATAATAAATACATATACATATATACATACATATAATGGTAACACCCTCCGCCCACGCACTTCTCACATTTATTAATTACCATATAATAAATACATATATACGTAATACATATAATAATGGTCACCCCCCACCCACGCATTATTTTAAATTAATGTACATATATGATAATCCTATATCAATTATACCATATATATACAAAAAATGATGACTCATCGCTTTGGAATGTTCTAGAAGCTACTATTGCAGTTATTCCAAGAAATCGACCAATCACCATCAACTAAGCCCTATAAACCAACCAATCAGAGAAATAATATCAGGTAAACCAACCAATGCAGAGAATACATGAAAGAGGTATAAAAGGCTGTGCAATTTATATTTTAATCAGTTTGCAATGGCGTTTGTTTCTGAAATGGTCGGTTTTGTGCTTACGCTGCTCTACAAACCACTTCGCGGTTTTTTGGAGAGCTATCAAATTATGTCACGTTGTAATGTGGTGGACCCTGCTGTATTCCTAAATCACAGCAGGCGACAGTTGGAGAATGCGATCAAGGAACGGCTGTCTACATGGAATGGACTCAAGGCGTATGTAGCAATGAAGGTTACGTTTGAGAAGGATATGGATCCTGATACGACAATCAGCGCAACCTTCTCTGGCAAACTATAACGGATACTCAATTTTTCAACCGTCAATAAACATACATCAATGATTTTCCACGATATTTTAAAGAACATTGACACCTTCGTTCAACGTGGATCTGGCTGGATTGTCAAACAAGTGGAAGACCTTGATCTCCACTTAGCTCGATACGTTGGTTTGCGAGGGGCAACATACAAGCCTCTACCAAAAACAATTCAATCCAAAAAGGCTGTCGTCAGCGTTCAAAATACAGACAACAAATGTTTTCAATGGACAATACTATCAGCTGTTTTTCCAGCAGACTCTCATGTGAATCGACAGATGAAATATGAATTTTATGTCGAAAATCTCAAGTTCGATGGCATCAACTTCCCAGTACAAGTCAGCGACATCAACAAATTTCAAAAGCTCAACAATATTGGGGTAGTGTAATATCTTGTGACGAAGGCAAGCTAATACCTCTTCGTATATACGAGGGATCGTACGAACGAATGGTTAATTTGCTTCTCTATAAAGGTCATTATTGTTGGATCAAAGATTTAGATCGTTTGCTCCATAGACAGCGAGGATATCAACACAACTTATTTTTCTGTCAACGATATCTCCTTTCTCAATATTCACAGCCGAAGCTAAATCTCCATATAGAAATGTGTAAAACAACGAATATACTCGAATAACGTTCCCCAAAGTCAACATTCTGCAATTTATAAACACCCACAAGATGCTACGATCTCCATATACAATTTATGCCGACTTCGAAACCTTGCTTCTTCCAATCAATTCTTGTCAACCAAATCCGTCAACCTCCTACACTGAATGTTATCAACAACACCAGGTTTGTGGATATGGGCTGGTTGATGTATTCCGATGCTGTGGTGAAGATACCAGAGAAATGGGCAAACCGGTGGTATATCGAGGCAAGGATGCGGTTGCAAAATTTTTACTCAATGTAATTGAATTGGGTAATAAGTATCAAGAGCGTGTCAATAACACAATATCGCTGCAAATGAGTAAAGACGATTGGTTCCCTAGAACTACACTAAAGACTGCTTCATTTGTGGCAAACAGCTACTATACCACCGTGTCAGAGGCCACTGTCATCTTTGTGGTCGATTTCGGGGTGCTGTCCACAATGAGTGCAACATTAGCTATAAAATCAACCGAGATGTTAACATCGTTTTCCACAACTTAGGAAAGTATGTTGGTCATCGCATCATGCAGGAGATTGGTAAATTAACCAATCAACTCAAAATAGAGCTGGATTGTATACCCAAAGCTATTGAGGACTATTTATCTTTCAGCATCAAACTTCAACATTAAATTGTTGAACATCAACAAAGAACCACAACATACGACCCCTACCGTTATCTCGCTCATCTGTTCGCTATACACGACTCAATGCAACCAAATATTCAACCTCATCTAGAAATTGACGAAGATGAACTGTCTGATGTGGTATCTCTCGATCAGCTAGATGAGGGAGAAGACTGATACGGAGGATAATGAACTGTTGGATAACGTTGCAGACGAAGATAATACAGAAGCGGAAGAGAGTCTGAAACCCAAAAAATATACTTGGTCGCTCAAATTTAAAGACAGTTTTCAATTCCTATCGTCGTCCCTCTAAGCGTTGGTAGATAATTTAAAACAGGATGCTAAATTTCCGGCAATGACGACGGAATTTGGGAATAGTACGGAGCTATTATTACGCAAGGGTGTGTACCCATACGATTATATGGACTCTTGGGAGCGCTTTGATGAAACGCAATTACCATCTATCAATGCGTTTTACAACAAACTAAATGATAAAAATATAACTGAAGGGATTATAAACATGCGGAAAAAGTATGGTCTGAACTAAATTTGGAGAACGTGGGACAATACCATGATCTCTATGTAAATACCGATGTTTTATTATTATGTGATATATTTGAAAGTTTTAGAAATTTTGCTATTGAGAATTATAAGCTGGATCCAGTAGATTATATAACGCTACCAAGTTTTGGATGGTATGCTTGTTTAAAGTTGACAGGTGTTCGATGAAAATTGTTGAAAGACTCTAACATGTACATGTTTTTTGAACATGGCATACGAGGTGGCATTTCAATGATTTCACACCGCTATGCCAAACCAACAACAAGTATCTTGAAAATTATAATTCAAGTAAGAAATCAAACTATATAATGTAAATGGCTGCGAATAATTTATATAGATGGACTATGGTTCAGAAGTTACCCGTAGATGGATTCAAGTGGGTAGAAGAGTCAGTTGTCAAAGATAAATTGGGAAAAGGATGACGATGTGGGATACGTCTTAGAAGTAGATCTGGAACACCCAGATTACTTACATTCATTACACAGTGATTACATTAGCCACTTGCTCCAGAATCTATAAAAATTGAAGACTCAATGTTGTCCCCGTATTGCCTCCAGGCAAAAGAGGACTTTAGAATGAAATACACCCCAATCAGAAAACTTGTTCCCAATCTCAATAATAAGTTTAAATATATCATACATGCAAGAAATTTGAAACTGTATACCGAATTGGGTCTCAAGGTTACTAAAATTCATAGGGCAATTCAGTTTAACCAACGAAATTGGATGAAACCTTATATTTTGTTTAATACCGAAAAATGCAAACAGGCAAAGAGTGATTTTGAAAAGGATTTATTTAAACTGCTAAATAATGCAGTCTTTGGAAAGACTATGGAAAATGTACGGGCTTATAAAGATATTAAGCTTATAAATTGTCCGAAAAAGTTTCAGAAGTTGGTATCGAACCCTCGTTAGAGTGGCAGTACAATCTTTGATGAAAATTTAGTGGCGATTTCAATGAAGAAACCAAGTGTTTGTTTATGCAAACCAATTTACGTGGGGTTTACAGTTCTTGAGCTTTCCAAAATGTTAATGTACGAATTCCACTACAGATATATCAAGAGCAGATATGATTATCATCTGCTGTTTACCGATACCGACAGTCTCTGCTATGATATATACGAGGAGGTTGTCTACGGTGACATGAAGGAAGATATAGAATACTTTGACACCAGTGACTATTCAGCCGATCACTTCCTATACTCTATCAAAAACAAAAAGGTTTTGGGTTAAATGAAAGATGAGACTGTTGGGATTCCTATTGAGGAGTTTTGCGGGTTGAAACCAAAAATGTACTCGTTAAAATGCGGATGTGTTGAAAAAAGAGAGCAAAAGGTGTCAGAAAACAAACCCTAAAGACAGCTATACGTATGGATGATTATATTCAGACTCTTCGAAATACAACTAGACTGAGACATTTTATGAAAAAGATTTCAAACAATAAACATCAACTGTATACGGTTGAGCAGAATAAGATTAGTTTGAGCGCTTATGAAGATAAGAGGTATATTTTACTAGATGGGGTAACTTCTATTCCATACGGACATTGTAATATTATGGATTGTTCTGATTGATATTTATCCTTTGTATTTATATATCTATTTTGTTGTATTTATATACTGTATTTATAATAAAATTTAAAAAAATTAGCACGAAATACATGAAAAGGATGCACAATGTATATTTTATAAGTTACTATGGCTAACAAATCTGTTTTGTTTTCTGAATTTGAACCGGAAATATATCAGAAGCAGCAAAACTTTTGTGGCAAAAGAATCGATTTGAAAAAGGTCATACCAATAATCTGCTTACAACGATTGCAATAGAGACCGGTTTTCTGATCAACAAACATGAAAAGAAGCTTGTGTTGAAGGAATATCACTCAACGAACCGCTATGTTTCGAAGATTGGACAAAGCCTCGCATTGAATCTTGGTTTCCAGCTCGTGGTTACAACATTCATGGGGTGAATCGAGCAAGCGATAATCTACAATTTGAGATAATACTTCATCCTCCCCGTTCCATCAAACTGTGGATTGAAAAGGCCGTCTATCTATTTGATGTATCTGAACATCTATTTCGAAGGTTCGCGATACCGTGTAAGTATCCCCTCATGCTGATTCAAACAGACGATACATACAAGGGATGTTATTTAACAAATTGCACCTTCGAATACTCCTTCATCGCGAAATTGTCAACCTTCAATTTGCAACGGGTCTTTGAAAAACGACTGTTTAGAGTAAACATTAGAAATGTTGAGCTATTCTTAACAAGCGCAAACGAAACATTTAGAGTATGAAAATAGCAGTACGTCTTGGTTTGTTGTGACAGAAGAATCGAGACAATGGATGTTTGAAAAATGTTTAACTGATTATATAAAGTATATTGGAAACAATGAATATATAATGGAGAAACAATTTGATGATATTGGTGTGGTAATGCCCTGTGGTATATTAACACATACAGTTAGGATTGTATATGATATTTGTAAAGATAAGATTGTAACCAGTTACCCAATAAACATGAAAAGACAACTGCATTTTGTCTATATCAAGTATGAAGCTGGAAGATTTATATTACAACTTTAAAAGCCCTGCCGCTTTTTCAGGTATAAACAAACTTTGGCAACATGCCGAAAAATGTGGTTTCTCCAAACAGCAAGTTAAAGATTGGCTACAAGGTCAGGATACATATGCACTTCATAAACCCGAACGTAAGAGGTTTCGAATGGTAAAAACGGTTACCAAGGGTCTCCATGATTTATGGCAAGTTGATCTTGCAGATATGACACGATTGTCTAGGTATAATGATGACAACAAATATCTACTAGTAGTTATAGATGTGCTGTCTAAATTTGTCAGAGTTGTCCCCTTAAAGTCTAAAAACTCAAAATTAGTATGTGAAGCCTTGGAAGCCATGTTTCGTCTCACCCGTCCACATCATATTTTCTCTGACCCTGGTACTGAATTTACAAACATCACCTTCAAAAATCTCTGCGAGCAGTATGAAATAATCTGCTACACTGCTCAGAATGTTGAAACCAAGGCTGCAGTTGCAGAAAGATGTATCCGTACTTTGAAATCCAAAATATACCGATATCTTACTAAACATAATACGTATCGGTATGTCGACACTCACTTTACAAGACATTGTGGATAACTATAATCACACAGAGAATCGGTATGGTTTCCTTCCGGTGGATGTAACTGATGAAAACGAATCCGAAATTTTAAAGATTTTGTATCGTTCCCGACGACATAGAGTTATTTCATACCAGTTTAAGCTCAATGATGATGTAAGAGTTGCAAGTGTTCAATTTGTCTTCGACAAAGGATACAGACCGCAGTGGTCTCAAGAGATATTTTACATTACAAGACGAATACCTTCAGATCCACCGCGTTATAACATTAGCGATTTTGGAAAAGAAGATATTATAGGACCATAGTACGAACAAGAATTTCAAAAAGTAAGTGTTGGAGATACCTTTAAGATTGAGAAAATATTGCAAAAACGTAGAATGAAAGATGGTACTCGTCAATATTTAGTAAAATGGCTTGGATATCCTGAAAAATTCAACAGCTGGGTGGATGAACAAGACATGAAAAGGGTATGACCGGCTTATCGATTAAAAATGGAGTCAATACGGTTAGAAGTACCCTTTACCTGCATTGTGTCATGTGCAACAGGAGTAGGGAAAACTCATCATGTAGCTCAACTGTTGCGTAAAAATCTATTTGATAAACAATTTGAAAAGATTGTCTGGTGCTATGGAATAACGCAACCTCTGTGTCATCAGTTGGCAGTGAATGTGGATAATTTAATGTTTGAAGAAGGATTTCCCACCGTGGTTGAAAGGAATGGAGGACAAACTCTCTACATTCTTGATGATTTGATGGAATACTCAAACGACAAAACATTATCAAATATGTTTACCCGAATGCGACATGCAAATATTAGTACTATATTTATAGTGCAAAACTTTTACCATTCTGGAAAGTACATAACAGAAATTTCCAGAAATGCTCAGTATTTACTCCTATTCCCAAATCCTCGTTCGAAATCAATGATTGCAACATTAGGAAGACAAATTTGGCCTCATAAGCCCAACTTTTTATCTATAGCGTTTGAAATGGCAACCAATGGGAAGCCATACAGCTATCTGATGATTGATCTCAAGCCCAATACACCTGAAGAATTGCGAGTTAGAGAAAATGTTTTTGATCAAACACCAGCGTACAAGCCTACATGAAAAGACACATTGCCGTGATATCTATAAAAGATATGGAACGTCATTCAGCAACAATATCTCTGGCCTGTGCTTTAGTGAAAACTAACAACAAATGTGTTAAAAGTTTTATGAAAGATGCCCCTGTATCCATAATCAAGTCTTTGAGCGAAATTAATTATAAATTTTATATGGCAACATTCCTCTTACTGAGTAACAGATTAAGCTGCTACACAAACAACGTTCTACAATTTACAAACTATCATCTCTGAAGTTGTCTGATAACATGAAAAGACAACATGTTACAATGGATCTTTTAAAAACATTGAATGCAGTATGGCCAAACGATATCTGCTGGTGTCTACCAGCTAGCTAGAGAAACGAACTCAAACCGATGGAGAACCAGTGAAAGTCAGTATAGATATCTTTGAGGATAAACCAAAGGATGATATTTCAAGTCTATTTTCCAAACGTCTACAGCCCAAAGTCAAACTCCTTTCCAGTCATTTGAAACCCATAAAGCAAGATGCAAACAATCGTGTTGAGTATTCTGACGGATCTGTAGGATCAACCCTGTATGATATAGTAAGGTATTTGGTAACTGATAGCGGAAAATTTTCAGCTCCTCGTCCAATAGACATTGAACAATTTCGAACAGAGTATATGCTAGGTGTACCGAATGGAGCTTTAGGGAGACATAAATAAGTACATGAAAAGAAAAATATTGAGTGGAAACGTTTATATTGAACAATATGTCGACATCAACTACGTTTAAAATTTGTGAATCGACAGACGATCGAGCCTTGGCGCTATTTGCTACAGGTAATGTCCGTTGAGCAGCGTACATGTTGCTGAATTCAAGGCGGATGATATGACGTATAGCAGTATTCAACAATATTATGAATCGGAAAAGGCGAATTACTTCAACTGCTATGAAGCAAGATATGAAATACTGATGGAGCGTTCTCCAAAGAAGTAGTATATATTAAGAAAATTTTGAAATTTTTCGACCAAACAGAATGGGACAAGGTCAATCATGACGTCGTACTAAAGCAATGGAGGCTAAAGCAAATCAACATTAACCCCACCTACGACTCGTTAAATAAATGTGTAATAAATTGTTGCGATTCCAGAGGCAAGTAAATTCGCCCGGATTCGGGTTATATATAGAGGACGTAAATGTCGCCGACACCAGTTCTTGACTAAAGACAATGGTATAATGGCTTTTGGACGTCGTTCGCTATGGATTTCAAAATAGCCAACTCATCAGAAACTCAACCAGTAGCAATATTAATTTACTACAACTTCAGTCCAGAGTTTACGCTCTACGATACAACCCTCGACGTTTTCGTGCTGGAAGTATGAAATTGTTAAATGGAAGTGTGATGACATGGCCAAAAGGCAAACTGGTATTTATACGATACAATCAAATGGACGACGTTTACTGAGATTCGAGCGGGTTTGAAGAAATTTCCGAAAAACTTTGGATACTGGACTGATGGATTTGAGTTTGAAATTTGTTCAGTAACTGGAGTGTACAAATGTAATACTGTTATTAATTTAAATGGTTT
>JASANE010006475.1:0-35614 GCA_030248225.1 Trileptium ribeirensis | reverse complement strand
AAATTTCTGAAAATTTGACGGGTGATTTAGCAGCTTTCGTGGGACATTTGGGGAATAACGTCCAAGCTAAGTTAGGTAAGAGCTTTAAAAGATCTGAGTGATGAGTTCTCGACAAGTTTCTGACAAGAATTTGGGACTACAGATGGGGTAAAATCGGAGATTTTGGGAGAAAACTCACAGATGGTCGACCTCCGAGTAATCGGAGGGTTCAAGTTTGATGTCGGCGATTTCGATTGAAGCCGACTCTCTCTAAAGGGGACCCAGGGTTTACGATAGCTGTCAAAAATAAAATTTGGGGAATTTTTCGATTGGGCGCCCGGGTTTGACCTCGAAAAAGTGGGCGTCAAAAGAACATCGCCGATTGGATGGCGACAAAATCGCCATGCTTCAACACAGCAGAAAATTTTACTCTTTGAAGCGACGACTACCGCGTCGTCTCTTGAATCAGCTCGACTTCGGCAGCGCGGAGTTCGGTCGACTTTACTGACCGGCTCCGACGCTAGAGTTTTTATTACGTCGGTTTCGCAATTTATTTTACTTTTCCGTGCTTTTTCTTCGCTTTGCGTTTTGGAATGGGATTCGATCGATGGAGGACCCGCGTAGACATCTTCCGTCTCGCGGAAGGGGACTAGCAGTTGCTGTCCCGGACCGAACGTTGTAAGTAAGGAAGCGAACCAGGCATATGGGGGTTTATTTTCCCCAGATCAAGATGTAACAGATCATCAAACTTTACATGGTTATAGTGCGATCCTTAGTCTCGGTAGTTCGACTGGACGCCCGTTGTAGGACGTCTGATGTACTCGTGTTGAGCGATCACATTTTCACATAGCCTTTGACAAAACCTCCTCCGTCGAGTTCCGTTTTGGGAGCGTGTTGAGTGATTGCACGGGGGGGTGTTAGATTGTGAACACACCAGTCGAAGTCACGCTGATTCCCCGTGGTCATAGGTAAGGCAAATCAAAACGGACGCTTATCGTCCACGCGCTTTTACATGACTTATTACTCGTGAGTTAGGGCTGTCGAATTTTCCTGAGCTGACCACGGTAAAACTTTACCTCGAAATCATAAGGATTCGCTTATTCGCTTGTTTCTGATTATGCTTATGGTTTACCAAATTACAGTTTAGTAGACCGTTCGATGCTCATGCCGCTGCTTGAGCTCGGACTGAAGTTGCAGTTAGGGACAGAGGATTAGCCTCTGTCGGGCTTTAGAAAGCCCTAAAATTTATTTTGTCAGTTGAACTAGGAAAATTTGGGGAATCCAAAAGACTAAACAAATTCTAAGTGATTCTAGCTTGAGCATAAGGTCTTGGCACTCCGTACGGAGCAACGTTTTACACAGCATTGTCGGTTTGCGGTTGGCTCTCGATTTGTAAGGATGAGCGTTTGGTGCATTACTAAGGTTTGAAAGAGCTTCACTTAGAATAGACTAGACTGCCCGAGATCCCAACCGCCCCGTACGACACCGCTTGCCAGTGGCTCGGTAAATTGACAGCGACCAATCACGTTCTTCTTCTTAAAACCCTCTAGCCAAACCGCTAAAATCAGCAAAGCTCACTCTAGCCAACGTACCTGGTCAAACTCGGTGGTAATGTCGAGGAAAATTACATCTCACTAAAATGAACCGACGACCTGACTAGGTACCCAGATCGGACCCAATAAACGCTTTCAAAGGCACGTCAGCGTACTCAAAGTTCAAAAGGAAACCATAGAACTCTCCTTGTCATAAAGAAAAATCGCGACCTTTCGCGAATCGTTTTGACCCCAAACAGAACAAGTGCAAAACCCCGTTTTCTTTTTGGGGCGACTTGATCGCTGAGTTTAAGCAGTTTTTAGTTTTATCCCTGGTTGCCCGTTAGGCTATGTACTATGTATGCTATTGCTCTGAGTTTGGTCGTTTTTGCCTCTCTCCTTTTTCATATTCCCGTTTCAAGTTTCGATCCTGCACGGGGAAATTAAGCCCGCTGCAGAAATGTCAGTAGTAACCACTCGACCACCGAGGTCCGACAAAATTCATAAAAATTTCGATGTTAACTCGACTGCACAGTTTCGATAGTGCAGTTGAGACACTGTACAATTTCGATACGTACAGTGTAATAAGGTCTTAGGGTAAGATAGAGAGAGTGAGAAGAAAACAAAGACAAAAGGAAACAACGGAAAAGAAAAGAACAGGGAACCAAGCCAAGAAACAACAACCAAAAAAAAAGAGAAAAAGAAAAGGGACGCAGACGCGTCCGAGGGCGAAACGCCCCATGTCCCTTGCGCCAAGACCAAGCACACTCCAAACTCAGGCCCGACTATAGAATTAGCCTAGGCGCCATCATTCGCTCAAAACCCGTAGAACAGCGGCATTGGTCGCCTAGGACCCCGTCCAAAATGGTAATTGCCCCTGCAGGCAACTACTTTGGCAGTTGAAAAGTTACTAGGGGCGACCCTGCTGAAGGATTAAACTGTGTCCCCAGCGAGTCTAACGTAGTTCAGTTGGTATTCCACCTCCATAATTAACCACATCGTCACAGGCCAAGCATTTACGCAATTCCAGGAGCTCATTTATGGAATTTTAGGACAAGGAGCAGGATCTCAATTCCCCTTGGACTGCGGACGGCATCGAGAAAAAGAGCGATTTTCATTTACCATAAGGTCCGCCTTAAGGACGAAACGTAGTGAGAAATTCGATAAGAATTCTAGGCAGTATTTGTGGGACTAGGACGACATCGGACGGAGTTTTCAACGTTTGACTCCCAAGTTGACGCCTTGTTGGTTGCACCATGCGCTTCGGCATCGGTTAGCTTGTGCTCTGAGTAATTATTCACGCTTTACCGTTTCATAACGAGTATCATAACTGCTTTCGTTGACCTTACTGTGTTTTACCTTGTACTGTATGTCCACGTTTTCGTACCCCGACTCATGTCCCTTTGTTTACGGGAATCAGGCAGTAAACGAAACGAGCCCCTTTTAGTTCTTGCACAACCGTTGCAATGCGGATAACCCGGCGCGTAATTAAGAGCGAATTCAGAAGCACGCCAGAACACATAACCCGAGCGATAGCTGACTTAGTTGACGACTCGGCATAGATTCTGGTCCGGTATTTCCGGGAACACGTTCGCTTGCGCCGCCTCGCTCCCCGACTGGACGCGGACAAGGGAATGAACGGGTACGTCGATGTCAACCTTTGTCGTTTAGGATTATGCTCTATTTGCCCGTCTATACTTTGACACTGTACTATACTTTAGAAATAAAATCTTGAAAATCCTTTAATGTGTCCTGTGTTGTTTATCTCCGGCGTAATCAGTACGTCCGAACGGACGGGCCAGCCCCGCGTGCCACGGCTTGACGGAGGGAATGTTCCAAGCCCTGACACGTGCGGTTCGCCATGAATATCGGTATTCTTAAATAATAAAATTATAGCGAGAGAGGTCCGCATAATTATCTACTGGACTCAATCATAGAATTATCATACTCAGGTGAAGTACAAAGTTTATTAGGAAAATTTTGTCACTAGATACTAATACAGTCAAGATACCACATTGCAAAATAGATACCCCGACGTTAAACTCTCAGGGCATGTCGGAACCCTGTGGGGGCCACATGGCTACAACGGACAAAATGGTCGGCTAAGGATAAACTTAGTGGAACTCAAAATTTCCATAGCAAAACCACACTTATCACGCATTTTTTCTTTGATCTACGCTAGACAAAACAACTTCCATTAGATTGAGATAGGGAACATTGGTTTGACATTATGACCTGTGAGCAGGTTTCGGTGTCAACCTCCCTGGGGGACCTCAGCAATCATACCAGGATACTAGACACGTGCGCAACCAATCGGGCGGGGTCCGAACACACCCCGTGAAGCGCGCCTGCGGCCTGCTAAGCTCCATAACTTCTTGGGTCTGACCAAGAAAAGTGGCTAAATTCAAAACATAGGGTCCACCCTTGAGGTTATGATAGCCGGGGTCGTAAGGGCATGGTGTTAGGAAGTTGCGCCATGCAGCTGCGTCACCGTTATTACAAAGAAACCAATTCGAAAAGTGTTGGGAATAGATTGCTTGTAGGGTTAGAAACAAAGAGAACATGTATATACATTCGGCTAGATTCATCGCACCGTAGGTGGTGCATAATGCAGCGTCGAAACGTAAAAATCTTCGACACAATGGTTACGCACCAGTGTTTGTATAAACAACCAGATTACGGAAATTTGCCCCAGGTTGTGGGAAATTGCAAATTTATGTTACTAATAGTTCAGGTCTATTGCTATCACAAAACATTAATGCAATAGCTATGATGCCATAGGTATTGCTTATTCCGGAAGGCTACACACTCAGATATAGATTTATGACGGTTGGATTGAGCGAGAATCGCTGTCAGATTTTAACAGTCGTTACCGGTATATATGGGAAATCTAAGTGACTGCACCCACAGTTATGCCGTGCTGTCGTTTAGCTGGACGGACTTTCCCATACCCCTTCAGGATATAGGTCGTCACTACTTAGTGTAACGCTTAAGAGAAGTGCAGCAGGCAAGGGCACACTCTATTATATATATGTATTGGGTAACAAGTAAAAACGAAAGCTCAACAGTAGCAATAAAACAATATGGTAGCATTATATTTGAAATTGGCTAAATTGAGCGCTTCCGAGTTTGCCTCTTTCCCAGCAATTTCTGTGTGTATCAGAGCATCGCTGGTCCCGCCCAAATTTTTTTGTTAAATGTTTCTCAGGTTAAGTTACATACATTCCAGTAAAAATTGTACCTGTCAGAAAATGTTGATATTATTGCATGGTTTCGTGTGCAAAAGAACCTGCGCGAGTACTGTTAAGCAACGATGTCTTTTCACAAAAAGAAAGGCCATCGTTTATTGCGTTATGTCATTTCCCTAACTTATCAACGTTAATCCAATCTTACATACCTATAATATCACCGTTATTTTAATCAACATCTATTTATCATAATTATTTTACTTAAAATTTTTTAAGAAAGCTAGTTTTTACGCTTCTCACATTGAATATGTTCAAAAATACAATTATGTGCGCCTGTTATAAAGTCACTACATGTTTTAAGTCATAAATATTTCCTGTTATATAAAGATATTTTTATTAAAAAATGCCATTAAAATTCATAGTATTGTACAAGCTGCCGGCCATGATTTGTTTAGTTATGTCTGCCAAAATATTTACGCCCCGTGTTTCGTTAAAATATTCTGTGCGCTCAGTGAAAAAAATACAAATTAAGGCCATAAATCTATATTCTTACCTTGCGCAAACGATGACATAGCTAGCATATCAACGCCAGCAACCATCATGACGATTACAAAATAGTAATAAAAATTTTGATTCATTATATATTTTACCTTTTTAAACACAATATACAATTATAAACCATAAATGGACCCTTGTTCATATGATGTGTCGTTGATCTACTATTGGAGCGTAAATTGAGCCTTGTAGAAGTGCGTTCGGTCCTAATTTGGAGCTCAGTGTTTGGTCAGAATCATGATCTCAACTTTCTGTAAATTTTTATTAGTGCTTTTTAGTTTGTTTGAATGTTTCAATGTTTAGAATTTTTGACGGACACTATAGTCAGTCAACGACAAAACAACACTGTTGTGATGGTATTGAAACAGTCAGATTAATGAAAATGGAAAATATTAAGAAAAAATTCAAGATTGCGAACAGATTTTGATTCGTATTTTGTATTGCAAATTGGAGCTGAAAATCTGAAGGTGTTAACGTAGCTTTACGATGACAGTAGACAATGGAGTATTGATATTTATGAACGCACTACTAAACCGAGCATTCCTCATTATCAGCTAATGTGATGTTCAGAAATTGTATACACAAATTGGTGTACAAGTTTGCTCGTCGAAAAGCAATCTTCAGCTGCTGTTTCACCAGTATTTTATGGCCGAGTTATGTTTTTTAATAAAAATGTTTATATAGCAAATTATAATGGCTTCTCTTACCAGTTTGAACAATACATGTCTAATACGTCGTCCACCTTATAAGTGATACAGTAGGATAAAATTTCTCCCAGAAAAACTTAAATTACGGGATCTTGATTGCATTCAAACAAATTCTGTATGCGTGAAATTATTAAGACCCGGTAATTTTCTAATTACTTGGCTACTGTCTAGATTTAAATTTTATGGCGGCCAGAAATTTTTAATTTCGGGCATGCATATCTCCCGAAAAATTACAGGACGCATTCAAATTCTCCACAAATGCAAAGATCCCCAAATTTTAAAATTTATGTGTTCGAGGAGCATCCTAAAAATTTGTGGAAAATTATTATCCTTTCCCTTCAGTTTTGAAGTGAACGATCTATAATATATATAGCACCTAAAAACGTGGGCTGCGAAAAGACCATCTACACTACCTAAGCCGATGTCATTAAATACCGCCGCGCCGCCTAAAGCTGAAGTTGAGGCGCACTAAATTCTTCAGTATAAATAAAACAGGAACACAAGCGGATGATTGAACCAACGAGCAAACTCTTTATAAGTTAACATAGTAAACTACTCGGCCATTTCGCACGTGCGGTTATAGATTTTGGCTTATATGATATTCATATGTTATTATGATCATCTTCACAATAATTCGGCCTTTGTTTTACATAGGATTTTATAAGATTTGCTTTTGCTATGAATATTGCTTATTGGTTGATAACTGTAATAACTGCACGGCGAAGTTCAATCCGTTTCGTTCTTAATCTCTGGACACCATTCCCTTGTTTTATATTTAGCTTCTTGGATATATCTACGTTGCGTTAACACTTGTGCTATTGATAACCTGCTAACATATTAGCAAGTGGAATGATTATCCTTTGATGAGAATTTAAGTTCTACTTTGCTCGGAATAATAAATAATCATTATTGTGAGGTATCATTGTTATTAGAATTTTGAATCATTGTACAATCTACCAGGTCTTAGGCCTGAGTCCTACGTGCCGACATTCTCTACACTATGCGCAATACATTAATATATATACAGAAGGCGCACTAGCTAGAAGATTTAGTAGTAGTGTGGGATTCATCGGCTCATCAGTTTTCAAGATTATGGAGTGTGTGGACTGGCACCATCCTATGGAGATGATTTAGTAAATATCATTACTGCAATCTTATAAATACTTGTAGGAAATATTGTATTCATGTAATGTAAAATTTCTGGAAAAGCAGCGCTTTAAAATAGCCGCAGTTATGCTCTAGGATGTTTAATTAATAAACAAAATTAAACAAACAACCAGCAGGATCTTCTGTGGGTTAAAGCACTGGTAGTCTCAGAAATCACACTGGCCAACCTCTATATATGAAATAAAATTAAAATTACGGCCATTAAGCCCATTATGACTAATAAGACCATTAAGGAAAAAACAGTATCAACGGTTTGAAGGCATTAAAGTCAGTAAGTTTAAGACTATTATCCCTGATTATAAGGTTCTCTAGAATTCGCAGCAACCTAACATTGTTTTGATGATCATTGCTTATCTGCGCAATAACGGAAAATTCCTCCTATTTTAGTTGCGTTGGGCATGTACCAAAAAGTCTGTAGATTGCCGAGTTAGCTGTTGAGGCATTCTTTAGTATTTTGCCAGTAAGAGCTGAGACACCCAAATGTGCGCATATTCTCGTTGCCAGATGCCGGTATTAGCTACCGATATAGCCCACTTCACAAGCGGCAAATTAATATTGATAGACAACCGAGGAAATATACCTAAACTCAATGAACTGTATATTCTGTTTTCTACTAAATGGTTTTATTAGTGTAATTCTTATATTTCAGGGTCATACTATGCGCAGGTCGGCACCGCCCACTGTATGCTAAACCAAAGCATGTTCTCTAGCCTAAGCTAAGGTCTTTTTACGAGCCACATACTGAGCGTAAAACTACAAAGTCTGGGATTGTCCTGACCCCAGCACTCGTCATGGTAAGTTCACTTTTAAATCATATAACGTTACGCCCCTCAGCTCAACAATTTGGTTTGTAAAATAAATTTCAGAGACTTACGGCAATGTGCTGAATTCCTGACATTGCCCATTTCATACATGCTCTTAGGGTTGGAGGAGGGAGTTATCCCCTCTCGCTGAGGCGCCGGACCTCTCGGCGCGGGACGGTCGCGGTTTTGGAAGGGCAATTCGATATTAGCGAAAAAGATTAAGCGAGCGAGTGGAACGAGAATTTTTAGTTTTGGCTCTGGAGGGGGGTTGAGGAGGTCCTGTCTGTGTGTGTGTGTGTGTGGGTCTGTGTGATGCACCTGGATCTCGATAACGGTTGGGCGGATTTATCGCTAATTCGAACCGCAATGGTCGATTTAGGTGTAGTGACGGAGCCCGATTTTTGAATTTTTTGCCGTGAGAAAAGTCATGGGGCAAAATGACGTCATTTTTGCCCATTTTTCGGGCACCCCCTCCAGTTTTTGCGACTTTTCTCAATAAGTACACGAGGTATCCGCAAACTAATAGGCTTATTCCATGTAGCTTTACCAGGGCTTTGCAATGATATATAACAAGTTTTTCAACTACTTCCCAATCTGGAGTCTATAAGCTTATAGTTGGCGCCAAATTTCATATTTCGTGAAAAGCGTGGGAAATGCACCTAAATGTGTGTTTTTGTTGCTTTTAGTGTCTTATATGGGGTTTGCTGGGCAGATAAACTCATTACAAGTGTTAAAAATAGTGTTGGGCAAATATTTTGTACACTTCTGGTTCATTCTTGGCATAAAAAATGACGTTTTAAGAAATTTTTGGTGAGAAGTCGTTGGAAAAGCACCTGAATGTGTGTTTATTGTTGGTTTTAGTGTCGGATATGAGGTTTTCTGTGCCGACATGCTCATTGCGGGCGTCAAAAATATTGTATGGCAAATATTTTTCACACTTCTGCTTCGGGGAATAGTTCTTACCACTCGAATTCTGGCTCGCAAGCGAGCTTCACTAGTTTTAACCTGCTGTAGGCTCATCTTAATTACTGCGACCTGACAGTACAGTTTTACAAAATATCATTAGACTACGTCGCTTGCTCAGTGCGCGACGCATAGCCGGCGCTACCTTAGTATCATCCGCATCATTTGGGGGGGGCCCCCGATTTTTGGGGGCCCCCGATTTCTGCAATTTTGTGCTACATATTTTGGCAAAAATGGGTATTGTAAAAATTTTCAAAAAACCAAACGAAATTCTTACCACTTCACCCCTAGGTTCTAAAAAGCAAAACTCCCGCAGCGTACAGCGTTGGAACAGATTTATTTTGTCGCTTGTGTGATAAACTAGTGGGGGCCTCATGAACAGATCGGACTCGGCTGGACCGCTAGTATATGTAATGTTTATTACGTCCGCTTCGCAGTAGCAGGCATGTATTACTAAATGCGTATTTTATTTTAGACAGTATCTACGTTTTAATTGAACACTTAGACAGTACCTATGTTTTAATTGAGTATTTAGACAGTATCTGTGTTTTAATTGAGCACCAAAATCAGTTATGCCCAAGTCATTTAAGCCGCGCACATATATGAGTGGAGCGGCGAAACGGAAATACAGCGAAAAGCGACTGCGATGTTTGTGATTCAGGCTAAGTGTAGCATCTCACTCTGGACATATTTCAATGTGTTTTATACGTTGATGTTGTAATTACAACTTTGGCAGGGGCCCCCGCTTGCGGCTTTGGGGGGGGGCCCCCATATTCCTAGCGCCGGCCCTGGCGCGACGTAGAGTATGCCAAAAGCCGAAAATAATGTCACAGCCTGGCGTAACGGTGTTTGATGTAAATGTTTCCTTAGACATATTTAATAAGGTTTTGCTAATAAATATTTAATAATAAATGCAGTGTTATTTCGTCGATGTGAAATTAGATGTACGATTTACATCTTGAAACTGAAATCTTATACTCTCCATAAGTCCGAAATGTTACCTGGGAGCTTTGAGATGCCCCCAGCCCAAACTTGGAGAACTGGAAATACCTGGAAAATTTTTCCGCCAGCATACTTGGCTGGAAAACCGTACCCCAGGTCAACAAGGAGCTTCATAACTGCATTTTTCGATGGTTGGTTTGTTGCATATCTATTTACTACTTACCCAGTGCAAATGCCTATTTCAAACAACGGCATTTCATTTCGCTCAAGCTTTTGTCATTAGTTGTCGAAATACGAGCAGTGGTATCGAAATTTGTCATAAAAGTTCTTAGGACGATCACGTTTCATCTCATCTCCAAAGGCCTGTGGGTGGTTGGAGGTTGACTCGAGGGAGGAACAAGATTTACTTGGGGGAGTGACCTGGGTGAACCTAGGAAAAATCCTGCGGACACCATCGAAAATCCTGCGCCCCCCCCCGCACAAGAGGCCAGAAACTCGAATCCGAAGTCATTTTGTAGCCTAGTTAACTTGGGCCAAAACCAATTGAAATACATCCAATTTAGGACATTTCTGTCAGCAAGACACCTTTTGCCACAAATAATGCTAATGCTGGTGCTTTCGTTTCCAATTTGCCTACCCGTGCATTTCGGGATATATAATCCCAAACTATTACGGCTCTTTGTACACCCAGTAAATTTAGCTCTCGCAGTGATGGAGCCTTTTTATTTCACGCTTAAATTCTTGGCTCATTACGCAAAAGTGTTCCTAAAGTAAATACGATGTGTTCAGATTTTCGTGGCGATATATGAATTTATTGTTTGAAATTTAAAACTTTAGTCCTTCCACTACTGACATACAGTTTGGAAGTATGACTTCAATATCAAGCAGACGATATTAAATTACTGAAACAGTAATTTAAAACAACGCTAAGTTACTCACCGAATGCCTGGTCTTCAAAAGTTCACCTATTGTGAGATATTGATTATTTGGAAGGAATGTTTTCATAAAAAAATTTTATTGAATTCGAGTGGAACGAGAATTTTCAATTTTGGCTCTGGAGGGGGTTTTGAGGAGGTCCTGTCTGTGTGTGTGTCTGTTCGTCTGTGTGTCGCACCTGGATCTCGATAACGGTTGGGCGGATTTTGATGCAACATAGCTCATTCGATGGTCGATTTAGGTGTAGTGACGGTGTCCGATTTTTAAATTTTTCGTTGTGGGAAAAGTTATGGGGCAAAATGACGTCATTTTGGCCCATGTTTCGGGCACCCCCCTCCAGTTTTTGCGAATTTTCTCAATAAGTAAAAGAGGTATAAAAAAGTCGTGGGAAATGCACCTAAATGTGTGTTTTTATTGCTTTTAGTGTCTTATATGGGGTATTCCGGGCAGATAAGCGTTAAAAATATTGTTGGACAAATATTGTTTACACTTCTGGTTCATACTTGGCATAAAAATGACGTTTTCGAAATTTTTGGCGACAAGTCGTGGGAAATGCACCTGAATGTGTGTTTATTGTTGGTTTCAATGTCCGATATGGGGTTTTCTGGGCCGACAAGCTCATTGCGAGTGTCAAGAATATTGTGTGGCAGGTCTTTTTCACACTTCTGCTTCATATTTGGTATGAAAAATGAGATTTTTCTCAAGTGTCGGTTTGAATTCTTTATCGTTCTTTTGACGGCCAATTTAGGGTTTTATTGATTTGTTAAATTGTTAGTTCATTGTTTTTGTACTCGTTGTATGATGTTTTGTCTACTGCATATGTTGGCTATCAAAAGAGGCGGGCGTAACTATGACTCATCACTCACGGTTTATATAATGCTGCACCTGCGTACTGTGTGTAGGCTTTGTTTGTGTGTGCTTTCTACAGCAGACTTCGGGGGATTGTTCTCACCACTCGAATTCTGGCTCGCAAGCGAGCTTCACTAGTTATTTGTTAGTAAATAACCAATCAGCTTGCAATGTTTTAGTTTAAATCGCTTTCTTAGTATAGGTTAAGTGAATCACTCTCGTGGCCATAATGTATAATTTAAAAATTGTACATTCTAGGTTTAGCCTTCACATATTTTATTTTTCAAAGCAATTTTACTAGCTGGAAATCTGTTAAACAGTAATATTACATTACTAGCGCGTTTTAAGTCACAGCGTATACAATTAATTGAAACTAGTACATGTGTGGCGGAATTTAGTTAGTAAACTGGCTTGTCCAATTTTCCTGATAACGTTTCATTCACTTCGTAAGATTTTATTTTAATCCTTTAACGTCCGAGCTAGTTTGTGTATCGTACAATCCTTGACAAACTCAAGATGGCGCCGCAGATCGCACCCCGATTTCATTGGCGAGAACGACGTTACGCAGTCCACTGATCTATCATGGAGCTGTTGCTCAGTTACTTTATGATCAAGCAAAGAAAGCGAAAAACAACCCGCGTGGACATTTAAGAAACACAACGTAAATACTTTGCGCAACGAGCTGCAATATGTGCTGATGCCATTTAGCGGAGTGAGGCAAGAAAGTGTTAATGTTAACTTTGATTTTACAACACAAAAGTTTACGTTGCCAAATTATTCAAAATACCTTCCCAAATTTTTCAATATAGTAGCAGTTCATAAAATTATCCGATATCTTTAACACAGTTTTGTAAGCAATGAAAAGCTTACATCAGTTTATCAGAAATTTCTGTTATTTGGTTAGGATCCATGATTTGGGAACAAAAAATTTATTCCATATCTCTGAAACGGTATTACAAACAATCAGTAGCTGGCGTTTTTTTTAATTTCTGCTTCTTGGTTAAGCTCCAGCCAACATAACCCCTGGAATGCAGATTTTTTGGTGGTCAAAATTCGCATCAAGTGTTCGCTTTTAACAGGACACTTGCTTAATTTTGATATTAGAACTAAATAACATAAAGTAGCGAGGAAGTGAAAATAGCATTGCAAAACTTTTAAATTTTGGAGCTTTCATAAAGTGACTCGGTGGGCGCAGGTGTTGAAACAGAGAGTGTAATAATTCATATGGCATGCAAATACAACGGCCTGTCTTTAAATAATTAATTGTCCACGTAGCTTGACAGATGTAATATTTATGCACGACATTTCATAAAAGAATTTTGGGTTTCAAAGTTTGCAAATGTATTAATTTTATTTTTATATTTAGAAAATGACTATCTGTACGATTTGCGTGACCACCAAGATCTGGTTGAGTAAAATACATCCAAACATATTCTAGATAATTTATTGTTTGAGTTTCCTAATTTTTAATGATTAGAGGCAGGAAAACTTGTAAACTAATTTAGAGTTTGAAGTGGAATATGACGTCATTGCTTGTTCACAGAATAATGCGCCCATCTACTCGAAAATTTTTGTTACATACGACATGTCGTATGTAACATAGGCACACATTTTGGTATTGATACCCCCATCCAGTTTGATATTGGTGCCCTCCTTCAGTTTGATATTAGTGCCCCTCCTATTTGATATTGGTGCAGCGCTCTAGTTTGATATTGGTACCCTTGTCCAGTTGATAATGATGTCCCTCTCTAGTTTGATATTGATGCTCTCTCCTGCTTGATATTGGTGACCCCTCCAGTTCGATATTGGTGGGCCCCTCCAGTTTGATATTGGTGCCCACCTCCAGTTTGATATTAGTGCCCCTCCTGCTTGATATTGATGACTAATCTAGTTTTGTATTGGTGTACCCTCCAGTTTGATGGTAGTGTACCCCTAGTTTGATATTGATACCCCCTCCAATTTGACATTGGTGTCGCCATCAGTTTGATAGTGGTGCCCCCTGCAATTTGATAGTGGTGCCCTCTCCAGCTTGATATTAGTGACCTCTCCAGTTTGATATTGGCGCACCCTGTCTGATATTAATGCCCTCCTCCAGTTTGATATTGGTGCCCCCCTTTTGATATTAGCGCACCCTCCTGTTTGATATTGGTGCCCCCTCAAGTTTGATAGTGGCGCCCCCTCCAGTTTGCATTTTGGTGCTTCCCTCCAGTTTGATATTGGTGCTCCTTCAGTTTGATATTGGCGCGCCTAGAGTTTGATATTGGTGCCCCCTCCAGTTTAGCATTGGTGTCGCCATCAGTTTGATAGTGGTGCCCCCTGCAATTTGATAGTGGTGCCCTCTCCAGCTTGATATTAGTGACCTCTCCAGTTTGATATTGGCGCACCCTGTCTGATATTAATGCCCTCCTCCAGTTTGATATTGGTGCCCCCCTTTTGATATTAGCGCACCCTCTGTTTGATATTGGTGCCCCCTCAAGTTTGATAGTGGCGCCCCCTCCAGTTTGCATTTTGGTGCTTCCCTCCAGTTTGATATTGGTGCTCCTTCAGTTTGATATTGGCGCGCCTAGAGTTTGATATTGGTGCCCCCTCCAGTTTAGCATTGGTGCTCTCCTCTAGATGGATATTAGTTTGCCTTCCCTCCACTTTAATATTGGGGCCTGCCTTCATTTTGATATTGGTGCCCCCCTCCAGCTTGATATTGGTGCCCCCTCCAGTTTGATATTGGTACCCCATTGTAGTTTGATATTGATGCCCCTTCCAGTTGATATTGCTGCCCCCTCCAGTTTAATACTGGCGCCCCTCCATTTTGATGTTGGTGTCCCCCCAGTTTGATATTGGTGTTCCCCTGTAGTTTGATAGTGGTGCCCCCTCTAGTTTGATATTGTTGTCCCTCTCCAATTTGATATTGGTGCCATTTCAGTGTGATATTGGTGCCACCCTCCAGTTTTATACTGGCGCCCCTCCATTTTGATATTGGTGTCTCCCCAGTTTGATATTGGTGTTCCCCTGTAGTTTGATAGTGGTGCCCCCTCTAGTTTGATATTGTTGTCCCTCTCCAATTTGATATTGGTGCCATTTCAGTGTGATATAGGTGTCCCCCTCCAGTTTGATATCGGTGTTCCACTGTGGTTTGATAGTGGTGCCCCCCTCTAGTTTAATATTGTTGTCCCTCTCCAGTTTGATATTGGTGCTCCCCTTCATTTTGATAGTGATGCCCCCTCCAGTTTGATATTGGTACCCCACTGCAGTTTGATAGTGGTGCCCTCCTCCAGTTTGATATTAGTGTCCGCCTTCAGTTTGATATTGGTGCCCCTCCAGTTTGATAGTGGTACCGCCGCCCTCCGGTTTCATAGCGGTGCCCCCCTCCAGTTTCATAGCGATGCCCTCTCCAGCTTGATATTAGTGCCCCCTCCAGTTTAACATTGGTGCCCCCTTTAGTTTAATATTGGTGCGCCTCCAGTTTGATATTGGTGCGCTCCTCCAGTTCGACATTGGTGTTCTCCTCTAGCTGGATTTTGATCCTCCCTCCCTCCAGTTCGATATTGGGGCCCTCCAGTTTGATATTGGTGTCCTCTTTAGCTTGATATTGATACCCCACTCCAGGTTGATATTGATGCCTCCCCCAGTTGATATTGGTGCCCCCTCCATTTGATATTGGTGTCCACCTCCAGTTTAATATTGGTGTTCTCCTCCAGCTTGATAGTGGTTCCCCCTCCAGTTTGATATTGGTGCTCCACTCCAGTTTGATATTGCTGCCTTCTCCAGCTTGATATTGGTGCCCCTTCAGTATGATATTGGTGCCCCACTCCAGTTTAAAACAGGTGCCCTCCTCCATTTTGATATTAATCCCCCCTCCAGTTTGATATTAGTGTTCCCTTCTGGTTTGATATTGGTGCCCCCTCCAGCGCACGACATCTTGCACATCATATATTGGTTGAAACATACAAACAGAAGTTTGAAGATAATGTGCGCAGACTCGCGAAACTATGAAACTGTTTTCAATATCATATATATCTGATCACAAACTGCATCAATTTTTGGGTAATTTCAAGGTTCTCAAACGTTTCTTAAATTTTTTTTGCAAAATTTACCACGGTAGGCGTACCCCTCACCGGAACCGCCTGCAAGCCACAATTTTTTCATTGTTTTTCTATTTATATCCAATTTTCTCTTAAAATTTGTGCAGTTTTGCTCATAATTGCTGAAATTTTCAACGCGTTTTCAATGAGGGGGCGGTGGGGGCTGGGAAAGGATATATGATGCCTCGGAAGTAAATACGGCGTAAGGGTTCTGACTCTCTGGGAAGTAACTCTCTACTCCCCGTTGACACCTATGATATATTACATGAATGCACTGTAATTTGTTTTTCGCAAATGGCTGTCAGTGCTATACTCTCCTAATCAACAACGATCCATAACACCTGACGCGAGTACATTGTCCAAATTCGACGACGAAATTACGTTTTGTGCATTGCAGGAAATTCATAGATCTCTGCACATTTAGGTGATTTCTATGTCTGTTACATATGCCACCTGCGTAATTCTTCCTTTTGCTAATATAGATATGTCGAAAATTGTTTATAAATTGCAGATATTTCCGTTTTCCGCTAAATAGAAAACGCAGTTAGTTTGTTTGCACAATTGCATATTCCACAACTCATTGGAATATCTCAACTGAATACGCGAGCTGTTCTTGCCATTTATTCGTATCCCAGTCATTTGTTACAAAAGAGTCTTCGAAATATTATTGTTTTCACATTAAATTATAACAATGGAATATGCGATTCAACTGCATTACATTTGGCACGACATCTCGAAAATTTTACAATGAGGTCAAAGAGCTTATTCAAAAGAATTATTGCTCTTTGGTTGTTAATTTAGCGGCACTTTTTCATTGAAAAATTGCTTGTATATTTTTCGCGAAATATTTCTACACAGCGCATCACCGTCGAATGCCAAAATCAAAAGAAGTTTGCAGCAATCATTTATTTGTAATTCCATAAAACATTGCTAGATTAGCATTCAGCGTAGTTTTCCTAATACTTAATATGTACTGAATATTACTAACTGTAAATTTTTGAAGCTGAAGTAAAATAAATATCTATGGTATAAGTGTCGAAGCAACATCGGCTGATAGGGCGGATAATGCCGGCGGGGAAGGTGTTGAGGCGCTGGGTTATGAGTAGGCCAAGGAATAACCAATAATTTTTTTAATTTCGCCAACTGTTGCTCATAAGTTTCTGAATTTGAGATTTTTCTCGTAATTTTGTAAGTTTGCTCATAATTGTAAACTTTTCAGCGCACTTTTGGCGCGGCAGCGGGTGGGGGGAGAAAGTTGGTTGTGAATATTGCTTAGGGGCTCGTTAGGGTGAGTAAGTCTTCCCCTATGGAAACTTGTGAATAGACATTTGAACTTTGGTGGAAATAGCTTTGTGAAAACATGTCTGTAATTAGAATATTATAACAACCTTTTGCCATGTAAACCGGGAATTAAATTCTCAGTGAACGACGCATAATTTAAGGGCACAGCTATCGTGTTAACAAAATGCTTCAAGACTTAAATCCAATAAATAGTCTGAGGCACTAAAGTCGTTAAAATACATATTAATACTGATATTGCTTTTTGCGACATCATCGGTTATTGGGGTGAGTCATCGCACAACACCTGTCTACGACAGCATATATTTTCGAGTTTTCCTAATGCACTCTCCGTCATACATTCTCTATATCTCACGGTATTGATTCCGTGCCACCAGGGGCCTGTCTGATGACCTTCCAAATGATGGGGTTCGACGCTTCTACCACATTGTATTAGCATCTATGCTCTGCGTCTCAAACTGCTTAGTAAGTGCCACATTACTGAAATTAAATTTGCTGCGAGCCATATAAGTTATGAGTTCTATATATACGGTTAAATGTACACAAACTGGAACGGGACACCAATATCAAACTGGAGAGGGACCAATATATAGCTGGAGACAGCACCAATATCAAACTGGAGGGGGTACCAATATCAAACTGGAGTGGAGCACCAATATCAACTGGAAGGGGGCAGCAGTATCAATCTGGAGATGGACACAACAATTAAACTGGAGGGGGCAACAATATCAAACTAGAGGGGCAACAATATCAAACTGGAGAGTCACCAATATCAAACAGGAGAGAGACACCAATATCAAACTGTAGGGGGGCGCCACTATCAAACTAGAGGGGACGCTAATATCAGATTAGAAGGGACTCCAATATCAACCTGGAGGGGGCACCAATATCAAACTGGAGGGTGCATCAATGTCAAAGTGTGTGCGTATGTTACATACGACATGTCGGATATAACACTGTCACATACGACATGTCGTATGTAACACTGTCACATACGACATGTTGTATGTAACACTGTCACATACGACATGTTGTATGTAACACTGTCACATACGACATGTCGTATGTAACACTGTCACATACGACATGTTGTATGTAACACTGTCACACACGACATGTCGTATGTAACACTGTCACATACGACATGTTGTATGTAACACTGTCACATACGACATGTCGTATGTAACACTGTCACATACGACATGTTGTATGTAACACTGTCACATACAACATGTCGTATGTAACACTGTTGTTACATACGACATGTCGTATGGAACGTAGTTATATACGACATGTCGTATGTAACAAAAATTTTCGAGTAGATGGGCGCATCATTCTGTGACACAATACCGCAGGTTTGCCACGGCTGCACAGCTGGTATATAACATCGCAATTGTGATGTTACCTCGACCACAAGGAAGGTTATACATGTTAGTCATAAAAATCGATCAAGATAGCAAGTCGTGTGAAGCCTTAAAAAGGAGTTTGTAATTGCTATATACGGACGGTCTCATATCTAAACAGTATGATCATTCTACTAACGTCACATCCTGCATTCGAGCTCAGCTATGAGATTGCTAATTCTGTAGCTAACGTTTAAGTGATTGTTTACTTTGCTAATATCCCGACACAACTGTTTTCCCGTTTGCAATGACTACATTATCTGAACAAGCTGGAATAATTTTAAATCATTTCGGATATTTGCTGTGGTCACGGATAGAGTTAGTCTGCATCAGATTCTACGTTTCAATTTTTATTAAATAAAGATAATGTTAAATAGTCCCAAAACCTCTAAAATTGTGAATAGTCAGCGTTACACCGTATTAAAGTGCATATCTTTGCTCAATCTAACCTACATGTTTGCACAATTTTGAAAACTCGTTCTGAACTTCCCTGGGACGCGTCTGTAAACAACGAACACACATAAGCCCACGTATATTTGATGTCTTTTTGCAAGCTATTCAAGTTGTAGTGCAAATAACAAATCATGTACAGTCAGTGAACTACTAACGATGCTTAATTTTGTCTACGTTTGAGTGAGAACTGGTCACGGCGATACCACGGCTGCGCAAGTTGATTTACGTGCTTTTAGGTGTATTCCCGATATTTTATTATTGCAGAACCACCGAAGGCTGCAATAAGTGCGGCTGTTCAAAAAAGATTACGCAGTACGTTAGGCTGAAACATTATCAGACGGTTTCATTGGAATTTCTGCTTTACGGTGTCAATAAAAACGTAGCATTGCAGCAGGACGACGCAGCAGGTTTGCGACCATGACCACGTCCGCGAGAAATTAGATAAACCTCAGTTCATGGATAGTATAAATGACGCTATGGAGCCCTGAACGAGTTCATATTCAAAGGGGCTATCGATGTCGCTGTATATCGAAACATCGATAACGAGGCAGCGGAATCAAAAGCCTCATTCATCCAAAGCAAAACGTTTGCAACAAACCCGACAGGCTGGTTTACTCTTGAAATTTGTCACACATGCAGGCCAATAATGCGCAGGCCTATCACCATTAACAGCACGCTGCATTACGGAATGGGAGCCGATTAATAGCCTAATCTTTGTGTGTGTGCCTTGTTACTATTTCCGCGATTGCTACGTAGCACCCGACACTGATGCAAATGAGGAAGAAAAATAATTTCTACGAGTCACTTGCTCAGACTCACGACTTGTTCAGAAAGGTGGCATCATCATTGTGACTGGAGATTGCTATAGCCATGTAGGTCAGTCACATGATTGCGAATCAGCCCTTGGCAAATACAGTCTCGGTAGCAGAAAAGTGAACGGTATGAGTTTTAAAAACACCAACTTCAAGTATCGTACGGGCATCTTGAAGCATGAGTGAGCCCAAAGGGGCAGACAAATCAAATAGATTTTAAGTTTTTTATGATTAGTCTCCTGTATCTACCAATTGTCGTATAGCCGGACTTTAAAAGTGACATCGGACCATCGCAAAAATGTTAAGCTTACACAAATCGTTGTAGATTTTTTAAATCAGGATTAGGCTCTAAACTAAAACCAGTGGTGTTCAAAATAGGAACCTGGACTTCAAGTGAATAGTGTGTGTTAAAAATTAGTGTCTATAAGTTGCGTACTTCTACTTCAATTATCTTGCCTTTAGGTTAGTTATATTTCTAAAGTTAAAAAAGCATTTAATATTTAGCAAGACGGCGAAAAATAAATTCTAGGTAACATTAGCAATATCTAATGCCCGTTTACCCGGGTACCCGGATACCCGACTGCAGTGCCTGGATATCCAAGGCACTACCTAGATACCTGACATGTCGATACTCGACGTCGGGTACCTGTGCAGCAGTGCGGTGCCTATGATTATAATCCGACATTGTTCACGTCCTAGCCTAGTTTTTGTCAAATATGAACCATCATATAAGATATAAAACCTGTACTTAAGACCAAAATCGGACCAGACCTTGTTCGGGTTGTGCAGATCAGATAGGCTTCCGAAAAGGCTCTGTAATATTTAGTTTAGCCTAGTCGCTTCGATTAAGAACTGTGCCGCTTCCTCTGAAAAGTCGGTATTCCTAAAGAACACATCTACAAAGGATGCGGGTGATGTCATTGTTGTGCAACCGGGTCAGTGTTCTATAAAATACTGGACATAGATGCAGTTACGAGTAGTAAATATAATTATTGATACCGGATATTATCGGATTGGGCCGGGGTTCGGTCCGTATTTTAACCCAATGCGATTTCTACAATAAACATGGAGTTCCGAATCCGAAATATAATAGTAATCAAATTTATTAATTTTATTATATATTTCATAATTGTAATAATCACATTATCTGTACGCTATTTAACTAAGCTACTGTATTTAACAATGTCATAAATTAGATATATCATATTTCATACAGAGAAGCACATCTATGCTGTCGTTATCACTTTCTTTGATACTGTACTGTTGCGTTGCATTGCACTACTCGCCCTGCAACTAAGCAATATATGGTACCAAGTGCTATATTGTTTTACTAAAGAGTACGAAATTCCCGTGATTAAGAATTTGCTGCAACTATAAATAAAAATATCATCAGCTCTTACTGGTACCAAGGTAAAACGGTACATCCATGTCATAGGAGCTACCCAACCCAAACACAACATAACTTGAGCCAAATAAAATCAACTATTTCAAGCCCCAAAGTACTGCTTTTCTATATGAGTTATCAATTACTTAGGTTGGATGCTGTTAGGAGTATATCGATGATATAATATGCATATTAAGATTGTCAAAATTTAAACTAAATATTACCAATTATTGTGAAGCTATATATAGTAAAAACTGCGATATCTAGGGGATTTTGACACGAAATATGTTGTTTCTGCTGACTTATGCTCTTAATATATAGAGGGGTTTTACCGGCTAGATATTAGGCTTGCAATTGCAATAGCTAAGTTTCACTTGTACTGTGAAAAATTTTTATTAATTCACTTAAGCTGTTACCAATTTATAGACGGAAACAACATAAATTCAACTCGATTTGAATAACCATGGAGATGGCTAGTCCTTGTGGCTGGAAAAGAGATATTAAAATAAATGTTTGAACAATATGTACCGATTGTTAAACTGAATATTTGGTAAAATTAGGAATATCCGCCCATTGGCTCTTGAGGTGTAGTCGCTGTTATAATAAATATCTGTTTTAATGCAGTAGCTCAATAATAAAAAAACAGTATGGCCTATTTAGCAGAAAAAGTTAGGGCCTTTGTGAAAAAAGAAAAACTCCTTTGCGAAACGCGCACTATAAATAAAATATAATGCATGACATCTTATTTAAAATAAGGCCCAGCATTATTCCTTTGCAGCGTCGTGCATTTTTAGTAAACTAAAGCATTTGTGCAGCAATCTGTACGACTTTATTCAATGATTTAAGACAATATAAAGACGGATGTAGTTGGATTTCAACTGTGACCTAAATGGCTTTTCTACAAAATGTATCTATTTCATGAGCTGTATTTGCGAAATTCCGCCAGCTAGATGCCTGTGTTTGCAACGTTGGTGTGGTTCGCGGCTACCATCTATGTTTTTGAAGTTTGAATTTAATACTTCGTCGCTTAGACATAACGATAATTATAAAACTTGCATCTAACGTTGGTTCCGTTGCAACAAAACTTATTCTCTTCAGACAGCCAGCCATAAACTTACTGTTTTATTCAGGTAAGCCACGTATTGTTGCAATGCAGTCTTCGGATTGAGCGTTACATCTTGACTAAACTCCCATTCCCGTCTAGTATCATTCCATGTCCAAAAGCGTCCGTCCGGATAACTGTGGAGTGCCATCAACGCTTCTTCGTCATATGGAATTGCCATAAATGGAGGCCTGTGTACCTGGAATAATGCACTAAATGCATTTTTGAAATGAAATATATTTTGGGGCTGAAGGATACACAACAAATAGAAATATCAGCAGTGTGTACTAAATTTCAACGTTTATTTGCATATGTCTTACATTAAACTGGTAGTATATCATCAGGCGCTAATCCGCCACCAGGCCAGTAACGAAAGCAACTAAACAGGATGGGCTCACATAAGGTTGTATGAGTAGCAAAATGAATAACATAGTGCTTTTATTACTGCTAGACCTGGAGCAGGACCGGCAGAATACACCTCCGTAACTACGAGTCTGCTAGGCGTCGCATTTTTATTTGTATCTCGCAACCATTCATTGATAAGTAACCACTAATTTAACACCTTAAATTGTTATAGTATATTAATTCCATAACTGAAATTTACTGTAGCTTTAGACAAAGGAATCTGTCAGCTGTTGCCGTTTTGATCCGACAAATCTATGGTAAGAATTAAAAAATTTAAGATGTCAGAAGGTGGTATGTTGCTAAAATTTCAAAGCTTCCAAGTCCGTCAGCTTTGCGAGATTGAAAAGAACTCATTGCAGAAACTCAATCACAAAGCCGTGTGTGCAATTAAGTCCTATGTTGTGTTAAATAAACATATTTGAGAAATTCTATAAACTCTGTGGTAAGTTGTGCATCCCACAAAAGACAAAAACATTCTTGCACAGGTTACTGCTATTTGTGGAAACTGCCATCGGTAGGCCAGCTCGGCTTTAAAAATGTGTATTTTTAGTAAAATGGAACGTGGATCGCCGATAGCGATAGCGCTAACCAAAATTCATGTCAACTGAATTGGTGAACGCTTGAAATGGCACTATTAAACAAATTAACTGGGTTAACAGTTGTTAATGTAATGACAAAAAATTTTCGCCATGTTTGAAATTATAACAGAGAAGAAAGCATGTTGATAGAAAATTTTTTCAAGATAATTGGCAAAGTAGCCGAGTCTAAAAAACTAAGGAAACTTAAAGTATCCCAACTGTTCCTAAAATTTACCGCACAATGCTTAGACTGGGAGGATTAATTTTTCAAGGCACGATATTCATAGCTACAGCGGCCAAGTTGTGACTTTGTTTTAGACTTTTGTCAAATCTCTCCACTTACACGTGTTACTAAAGCAGCGATATATTTTTGCGCAGCACGTTGGTACTATTTAAAATGGCTTATTTCCTGCCATATGTCACCTGTTTTATTTGGTCCAATTTTTGCTCTGCGACATTGCCTTCTAATCTCCCTTTATTCAAATATACCATGCAATGATACGAAATTTTTAAGCAATAACGAAGAAGCTGAATTCATCAGCGAGCTTTGACTCAAAATTTTATGCAAATGTATAATCGAATATAACTTTTAAATTTGTTGCCAGTGAAGAAAGTAATTTTTGAAAATTTCATGTTTTATATCAAGTTGATTAAATTGAAACACGCAGCACATAACCTCGTTGCAAAATATAGATATATAGTATCATACAGCATTAGCATGTTTAGCTTTGGCATTAACATATACGTATTAAACATGTTATTTGTAGTACAGGTGCGCATGCCAGTGGGGATGACGACTCCTTCATGTTTACGTCAACGTAAGTTAACTGCGTTCCGCCTTTTTTCATAGTCTAAATATTTTATAAAGTATCGAAATGAATCGAAATAGAGTTGAATTTATATTTTTCGTTGAACTGGGCGACATAATATCACTTCTATCTCTAAATTGCTGCGATACATTCGTATTAAGAAAATCGGCACTGTAATCTTGTCAGCCAATGCGACTTACTTTTCAATGGCTAGTTGTTCATGCCGTTGCGGTTTACAAACACATATGCACAATAATACCCGATGTATAATACAATAATGAATGATAAAATGTAAATATTGTATATGGAAGAACATATACTTATTATTTCTTGTATAACATAAATGTATAGTATATGGAACGTTATTAATTAATATATTGAACATTAACATTAAATATTTATATATTAATGTTAACATTAATATATATACACATATATAATATATAATGCGCGAGTAAACTTAAAATAACCCCGGCAACCATCCTATTTTGTGTTTTTAGATAAAATTTGTTACGAAACGCTTTTTGGTCAATTGACATTCGGCATAAAACTATCCGCGAACACAGCGCTCGCGAATGAAATCTAACCATTTTGTGTTCGCGAAAATTAAAGTAAAATTACCCAAATTTTTGAGAACGAAAATTTGTCGAATTCATTGTGACGTCACTTTTGCATTAAATTTGTTCGCGTTAAATGGTAATACATTAGGGAACAAAATTTCTGCAAACTGAAATCGCCAAAATTTTGGTCTAACATAAGTCTAATTTGGCACTTTAATTTGATTTTTCCAATTTTCGGTTAGCGAAAAACCGAATGAAATGAAGCCTATTTTCCGTAACAAGGGTTTGCGATTCGATACCGGTAATGACAGAATAGGATGATGCGCGGGGTCACCTTAAGTTTGTATACGCATAAATTTAAATGTATTAGAGGTTCCCAAATTATAATTACTGATTTGCGGTTTCGTGGCAATCGCAGCCAGAGTTGCTTAAACTCAAGGCGTGAAGGGATACCGATTCCAACACGGAAACTCTGTCACCTTCCGAGTAAACTCGTTCCTGTTTTACTGGTCGGCACCCTGAAGCAACATGGCCTTAGTCTCTTGTTCAAGAAGATTATGGAATAAGATTAGGAAACCTCGAACACGTCCCCTCATTATTGTGACAACTGCGCTCTAACTACTGCGCCACGAGGCCAATATATAAATATTGATTTTTTAATTATTATTATTTAATATTATTTAGGAACTATGGGATTATATGAAATTGGTTCCATTGTTTTAAGACCATATTAGCTGTGTTATTAACCCTGGGGACGGTTCCGAACCTAAATATTTATGGCACCCAAAAATAGTCAAATCTCACTATTTAACCAACGTATTTGACCAATGTATGCAGGTCAATCGATCTTATCTATAGGTTTTCGGGCTTACTAAATATGATAAAAGCAATTTTATTTGCGCCGCACGCGTCAAATAATGCATATTAGGGGCCCTATTACGTAAAACATAATTATAATTTCTCTTATATTTTGCGATTTATAAATTTCAAAAGATTTTTACTTTTTGGTGATTGGAAGAAAAAATAAAGAGTTCTTCGGTTTTGATCATAGCCGGCGCTACCTTAGTATCATCCGCATCATTTGGGGGGGGCCCCCGATTTTTGGGGGCCCCCGATTTCTGCAATTTTGTGCTACATATTTTGGCAAAAATGGGTATTGTAAAAATTTTCAAAAAACCAAACGAAATTCTTACCACTTCACCCCTAGGTTCTAAAAAGCAAAACTCCCGCAGCGTACAGCGTTGGAACAGATTTATTTTGTCGCTTGTGTGATAAACTAGTGGGGGCCTCATGAACAGATCGGACTCGGCTGGACCGCTAGTATATGTAATGTTTATTACGTCCGCTTCGCAGTAGCAGGCATGTATTACTAAATGCGTATTTTATTTTAGACAGTATCTACGTTTTAATTGAACACTTAGACAGTACCTATGTTTTAATTGAGTATTTAGACAGTATCTGTGTTTTAATTGAGCACCAAAATCAGTTATGCCCAAGTCATTTAAGCCGCGCACATATAGAGAATCGAGTGCCTTAAGCCGCTTCGGTTTAACTTTGATTCCGTTATAGCTGCGTTGGAAGATCTCCAAGATATGTGTGAGAGCAAGAAGGACACATCAGGGTATAGTGACTGCAAGGGATTGCTTCAGGAGTTGGAAAAATGGCCCACAATCATATGCATAGTGGTGTGGTATGACGTTCTGTTCGAGGTGAACAAAGCAAGCAAGACTTTGCAATCGCAGACCGCTACCTTAGAAACTCAAACGTCTGAGCTGAGCAGGACCGCCGCGTTCTTGAAACGTTATAAGGAGAACGGGTTCGCCTCTGCAGTAACTGCGGCACGGGAAATTGCGGAGGCTAACGAGATCCCTATGGAATTTCCTGTTGTACGTCGCAGGCGCAAGAAGAAGCAATTCGAATACGAGCATGAGGATGAGCCAGTTGTCGGCGAGCAGGCAGGAGACGATTTTCGCATCCAGTTCTTCAATGTTTTAGTGGATCAGGCTACTATGTCCGTCAGTGAACGGTTCGAACAGGCTCGGAAGGTGACAGATCTATATGGATTCTTATCTCCTTGTGCGGCTGCGAACATTCTTGAGTCAGTCGGGGGACATTCCGCGTTTCAGCAGAAGTGTCACAATTTCGCCAAACTGTTGGGTGACGTCCACCCGGACGACTTGTGTCGTGAGTTGGAGCGGCTCTACCGCCCGTCAACGGAAATGCCGAAGACGGTCCACGATACGCTGGACTACATCTACAAGTATTCATTGCACGACGTGTATCCAAATGCGGCTATCGCCCTTCGAATTTTTCTTACGCTTCCCGTGACAGTGGCGTCCGGTGAGCGGTCTTTTTCCAAGCTCAAACTCATCAAAAGTTACCTTCGCTCAACGATGGCGCAAGAGCGGTTGACTGCCTTGGCGACGATCTCGATTGAACAGACAATTGCGAAGGGAATCGACTACGAAAATTTGATTGAAAGGTTTGCGGCAACGAAGAGCAGAAAGATCCCGCTGTAACTGATATGGACAAGGTTGGCTGCGTTTGATGCTTTAAGACATCGTCAAAATAGGTGCTAAGTTTCTTTACCTCAAGCTTTTCCGTTTTGACTCAATTATATAAAACTTCTGTGTAGACTGCCAAAAACAGGCACCTATTTTGTAAGATGTTTGTGATTCAGGCTAAGTGTTGCATCTCACTCTGGACATATTTCATTGTGTTTTATAAGTTGATGTTGTAATTACAACTTTGGCAGGGGCCCCCGCTTGCGGCTTTGGGGGGGGCCCCCATATTCCTAGCGCCGGCCCTGGTTTTGATATAATTAATAACATAGCCGTAGCGTTGTCATTGAAGTATTGTCGGTGTGTAAAATTGTTTGCACAGAACCTTAAGCGGGCGTAGAAAACCGAAATTGGAGAGACAAAACGGCCAATAGCGCAGACAATATGCACACGCGCTC
The DNA here is from genome assembly GCA_030248225.1 of Trileptium ribeirensis. Taxonomy (NCBI): domain Eukaryota; kingdom Metazoa; phylum Nematoda; class Enoplea; order Enoplida; family Thoracostomopsidae; genus Trileptium; species Trileptium ribeirensis. Next base: position 8,150 of record JASANE010006475.1, on the reverse strand, counting down.
CGTTTCCTGTCGCCTTGCGAGTTTATTTAACGAGATCTAGTGTATGTTGACAATTTATGTCTTCACGTTAAATAGGCGTCTGAAATATCGGATAAATATGTAAAATGTCATTTTCATTAGGCAAAAGTGTCGAGCAGTTCGGTTTGTAAAATATATCATTAAGTTGACTTTGAAACAATGTCGTGTAAACAAAAACTACGGTTGCACAGCCAGACAAAGCGCGGAAGCAGTTAGATAGCCTGTCGCCTTGATAACAGGTTTTTGTAATATTTCATAATTGGCTATAAGCTATAAAATATTGATTCTTCTTACCTTTGAATAAGCCGCGTCCTTCATCGCTCCGGTTCGGACACAAAAATAAATCTCATACTTGTTGATACGCCGCAACAAGTGTTGACTGTAGCCAGTCGGGCAGTGTAAATTCGAAGTCGATTTACATTTTGTGATATTTCATAATTGGCTCTAAGCTATAAAATATTGATTCTTACCTTTGCATAAGCCGGGTCCTTCATCGCGCCGGTTCGCACACAAAAATATATCTCATACTTGTTGATACGCAGCAACAAGTGTTGACTGTAGCCAGTCGGGCAGTGTAAGTTCGAAGAAGATTCGGAAGACACAAATCCACCGAACGGAATCGAATATTTTGTATCCAGCTCGTAGTCTCGGCTTAAGCATAGGGTCATCGCGCTGGAACCTGCGCCAAGTCCGACAGACATATATCTACCTGGACATGATTGGGTTTCGGTGAACGGGTTTGTTCGAGCCTGTGTGTAAGCACCGCCGAAAAGATAGCCGGACTTTTGTGGCACCTCACCGGTAGCATGGCACCAGTAGGTCTAGAATAACTAAAGCAATTTTCGAATTATGTCTAGTATTTTTAAGCTTTCGTGGTATCAAAAGAGATGCGCAATGTTCGTGACGTTTCTATATGACCTATACATATATGTTCTTAGGGGCAAGAATGGAAGGTGTGTAGTGTGGTTCGCCTTTTTTGGTGGGTCACCGTGAGCGTGGGTCATACGCAGGGGTCGTGGGTCACATTTCAATGGGTCCACTTAGGCGGAATAAATTTACAGGTACAAAGGTAGCTGGTCTGGTACACTTTGTGTAATGAAAACGCATTAAAGCAAAAAGTATGTAGTGTGACCTTAGTATTTGTTTCAGAATTCATAAGCTGCTAATGTTGCAGTATTTCGCTGATGTGTAAGAACTGGTAAGCTTTTCCTAAAATGCAAAGAGATTATTGGTGATTCGAAATTTAAAAGCAACGACAAGTATTTCGTGGAACTATTAAAATTCAGCGCATGTTTGGCAGTGTGTTGCTAACAAAAGTAAAAATATGTGTATTTTTACACATTAAACCGCATAAGCTGGCCTCTCCACAGGGTCAAAACTTTACCTTTGGGCGTTGAGCTGGTGGCGATAAGCTCCAGCCGGGGGAATACCTGTGGGAAATTTGTCCCTTGCAGCAGGGGTTAATCCGTGCCTCCCGGTAAACTGCGGATTTGTACTGCAGTTTTTCGTGTTTTCATGGCTTAACAGCTGGAATATCATTGTTTTGCTGCATATTCATTAGATACCTACTGAACATACGTATTTATGCCAGAAGCAAATCTTTTTACTTATGAATTTGTCATGAACAGCCCTATCGGGCTGTAAAGTGGTATGCATGACCCAGTCAACCACGAAACTGAAAAACGTTGCTGACGAGAACATTGATCCCTGTCGTACGCCGGAGTGAACTTCAACTAAATCGATGTCGAGTTATGAATGCGAACGGCAGAATAGGACGGCTCTAGCACTTGGATCAATCATTCTTGATGGAACACGGTTTGATGCTACAAATTTATAGTGACGGCCAGTGTACGGAATAGAACGCCGCTTCAAAGCCAACAAAAGCCCCTGTGACTGACCTGCGATATTCATGTAACGAATCAAGAAGTATGCAAAGCTTAGCGTTTAGTCCGTGGTGTTTCTGATTTTTTTGTTCACGTGTGTATTTTGTATTTCTACTAGCGGTGGTGCTTTATGCTACGGCGATGATGGATCCTAAGATCTTGAAGACTTTGTTGAGGATCGTAATTCCTTTGTAGTCGGAGCATACAGACGTGTCGCTTTTTTATGGGAGGGTATTAAGGAAATATAGTGGTGCGCCAATCTTATTGTAACTTCAGTTCTGCCCCAATTTTTCTTAGTAACCGCTTCAAATGTTGTACTAATCTCGGATTGAGGGATTTGTGCAGTTCGGGTGGCAGTCCGTCTTCGCTCAGTGGTCTGGTGGCATCTTCTACTTCGTCGACAGATGATAGCTCTCGCTTTTCAACGTAGTAGCCGACAAAGTCTAGTTCAGCGTCTGATAAAGGTTTACCTGGTGCAGAAGCAGAAGTATGAAAGCGGTTGAAGTGTTCTCCCCAGCACTGTATCTGTGGAGCCGTCGTGGTGATCGCATCGTCCCTGAATCTATTATGGTTCCACCAAATTCTAATCGTGATTCGCATATGTTACAGCATAGATGAAATAACTTTCTTTGATCATATGCGGCTGCAACGCCATTTAATTCCGCAATAACTCCTGAATGTGCCTATTTGCAATGTTTGATATGTTTTCAATCCGATTTCCGCAGCAGATATTTTATTGCATGTCCACTACCGCAGACTGCGCTTATCTTGTTGGCCCCTTGTATTATAGCACAATTTTGTTGGGCCGTTTTGGTTGTAGAACATCACCGACCGCCGGTGGGTACAATAGTTGAACTTCTTCCAGGTTTCGTCGATTGTATCGTATTCAAAATCGGTTCGACAATGCCATCCGAAATTTTTGAGTAGCAGCTGGATTTCTTACCATTTTACAATGCGATGCGAAATGTTTCGTGTGGCGAAAATGATTTATTTCTAGTCACAACTTTGCTTTTGCTACTACCAACGGGTGTCCTCAGTAGCTGCAGCAGGCAGATGCAGATGATATATATACAATTCTTTCGGATCATTATGTGGTCGGGTTGAAAGTATGATTTACCATCTGGCGATCTCCAAGTCTTAGGGGGCGCTTTTTATACATAATAGTAGTATTCGAGACGTGCATGGATAATACTGTGCCGCGGATATTAGTGTTGCACCGCTGTCAGAGCGACTGCGGACTGCAGTGCGTCCTACTACCATTTCTTCATTGGGTAGACTTGTACCAGTTTGAGCGTTGAAGTCGGCATATAACAGCAAGATATCGCGTTTACTGGTTGTACTAAACTCATAGATCAGTTGTTCTCACAGCGGCAATAATTGTCAAATTAACAGGTTTTGATCGAAGTCACGTGATCACTACTTAGGTAAAATCTACCATAATTGACAAAGCTGGCAACAGACAGCGATAGGTATGTAGCGTTTTCGTAGAAAATGATAAGGTAGCTGGTTATATTCATCTTTTCAAATTGTTATCACGTTTGTTGACGCGATGTTATATTTTATTCCGCGAGCTTTATTGTTTGAGCTGCCGTCGTTTGAACATTTTTCATGCTTTCGACAGGAGTACGGCGCGCGTCCTCTTCCCAGTAGGCGGTAACAGAGATTTGTTCAGAAAATTTGATTGTCATAGATGTTTCTAGATAGATTCTAAAGAGATTTCCAAGTCCCTAACCTACAGTAAAACCAACAGCAGTTGGCTATTTATTATACTATCACGCACTATTCCATTTTGCTAGTTTTGAAACCCCAGCGATCGGCCTGTCGCATTTCAGCTCGCTACGGCTTTTCCTGGTATTTGTTCAAAATGAATGTGGGAGCATTCAAAACATGAATGTGGTAATACCAAAATGTTGCTATTACCTAGGGTAAATTCAATCGTAATGATTGTTGCTGATCAGTCGCGTAAATATGAAATCGCTAATTTTTCGTTTTCACTACATACATTTATTAGGATGATTGCAGTTTCCCAGTAACAAGCATCTTCCACGATACAGTACTCCTGACAATTTCCTTGTGCAATAATGATGTACACGAAACTGAAACACATTGGCGGCCTTGAATTCGGCATATCTGTTTGGTGCGGTTGCCATCATTTATATTTTAGGTGACTCATCGATGGGTCTGTAAAATATTGTAGGTCCAGATGCTTGTGAGTCACCGTGGATCGTGGGTCCCTGCTCAGACAGGAATGGATCCCTTTAAGAATATATTCCTGCCACCATGAGACTCAACATCTACCGCGGTGAAGATTAGAGGAAAAGTTTGAGAAAACTAGCGAAATTTTGACAAAAATTGGGCACCAAAGTTTTTTTAAATTGGGCAAACTATTAGTTTCTAACAATCCTAAAAATCAACCCTTCCGCCCGCCCTACCCCAGCTCCGAGTACCCCAAGAGAACCGACCTCCTACCACCCCAAAGAGGTGGCGGATATTGGATACTTATTACCTACATCAAAGGAAATATTTTAATATAAAACCAGAGAGTGGCGTTTATTTTTATATACATACCGTTTACGAGGTTCTACATGCAGTTAGTTTATTATTTGAATTTGCTTAAAAAACTTTGCCAACCCTATGCTAGGACGTGTTAAGTATAATTGTAATATATGCTACTGGGCACAAATAGTTTATTTTTCAATGTTATTGTAACACTTGAAATTACGTATATTTTTGTACGAAATGTAAGTCTTAAATTTTAAAACAATTATGTCCCCAGAAATTCTGCGTTAACAATATTCTGATCTCAAAAATTCTTGTCCGTTTTGCACAATAATTCACATGTCTTACTTTGGATTCACCAAGAATGTAAGAGCACCGTTATTTGATAATAAATTCTAGATACATACCAATTTGTAACCAATAATTTGTAAACTCTGACTGACCAGATCATTTCAGAAAAATATGAACAAGCAATTACTTAGAAAAATATAGTCAATACACACAAGATAGATCTTCCCGTGGTGTATATCAATTTTTCACACCCGACATGTATATAGTTTACAAGCAAAGTTTTGGCTTGATTAGGAGTGCATCCAGATGGAATTGTTCGGCATCCGGACTTTATCCATATAGAGTCGAGAAATAATTTCTTATCAAAGGTTCACCCTTGTTTAAAATGTCTCTTAAAAATTCCGGAATGTTACGAGATTCTCCAGCCTAATCTGCATGAACCAGCACTGATGCTATTTAAGAGGTTCAAAACAGCATGGGGAGAACAGACCAATATCCTATATATATAGTAAATCATGTCTAAGCTTATGATGTTAAATCGTAAGCTATCCCAAAGTATGACACTTCTTGCCATCATAAGGTGAACATGTCGGGCAGGATACGATCCATTTCATCTTTCCACTTCTGCCCTATTTCGTAGGGGTCTCCAACTTTTTTGGGTCATCATAAAAATATGGGAGGTCACATAAAGAAGCAAAAATTTTCCTTAGATGCTTAAGCGTGCCGGCATTTAGTTTGGTATGCCTGAATTTATGCAGGAAACTTGTATAATTTTTGTTTGATAATATGGTGACCTGCAACACAGGACAGGGATTACACCCCTGGATCCAGCGCGAGGTACAGCTGAATTAAATCGAACCATACCAGACCCGTTATGTAGTTATGGCTTGAAGTGTCTTACTTTTCTCAAGGTGCCAGTATAAAATCTGTACAACGACTATATATGTGCTGAAATTTTATTGATTTTTTCTTATAACACGTTGCTCAATAAATATTGATGAATGTGTCTGGGAACTAAAAATCGTCTTACTGAAGTCACTAACGATTACCGTTAACACTTTAATGCTCGACTAGTTGCTGCATCTAACACGGTTCAACAATCCCAAGCCGGCGCTGCGGATCGAGCCAAGATTGTATTCGCGAGATCGACGTACCCAAACTCAAATGAGGCATCTGGGAGCTGTTGCTTGGTTGCTTGCTGAACCTCCCAAAGTGAACGGATAACTTACGCGCCACGAGGACGAACACCCGTAACGCGACATACTTAATTTAGTACAATGCGCTGTAATACTAGTTGAGACCAATCGCCAGAGTTTTGAACATTGTAGGTGTAATTTCGTGAATCGTGGAATGAAAAAGTGTATAATGAGTACAATTTCGACTATCTAACGTGGACTTTGAAAAATGTACTATAGAAACGTGTCACATCATTTTGTAAGTAAAGTTCTAGATTAAACTCAGATTCCAAATGAACTAAGAAAATATTTGCCTCTTTACAGCATTATTAAATACTTTATTGTCCAATTTTAGACTCGTAGTTCAACCCCCAAGGTATTGAAAAATTATGAAATACATATTTCGTGCGGAAAATTAAGCTTCACTACATTAACAGTTGCAAAATCCAGTCTGAGAATGGAAACGAAATAGCGGTACAGGGACAGTGTATAACCAAACCTGGGTTAGTTGGATTTAACGTGGATCTTAAGCTAAATGTAATTTAATAGCCGCAGAATTGTGGTTTGTTTATTCGTTGGAATTCCATTACTACTAAAAACATGAATTTACAAAAAAAGTTTTTATGGCTTGATATGTTGAGCTAAAATTAACATTTATTCTAGTGTCGTAGGCCGGTTGCCGTCTTTGAATGACATTTGGACAACAATGTTAGGATTAATGATTAGATAATATATTCTTTATTCCTTATTCTAGTATTGTACATACTGAAGCTATTCGCATAACTTTCCTGAAAAAGGTTAAAAACGGTATTTTACAGTCTGATGTTTGTGAGAGTAATTATAGTTATCCACTGCAGCGCAGTAATTTTATGACATTAACGTGATATGACGTCATTAACGTCATTTTAACGTGATATGACACAAACCTCGCTCAGCTTCAGAAAAGTAAGCTTGGAAAAATTTATTAGAGTAAGGTTTGAGCGTTACTTTCTTAAGAAGAAAATGTCACAGCAGGTTATAATGTTTGCCGCTTCCTGTAGTTCTAAAATTTCAAGCTGATAATGAGCCTTCGCACACATTTCTGAGAGTATTATTTCCACTAAAAGGACTATCAGTGTCCATCGAACCGGCTAAATTTTTGTCGTATTGTAAATTTACGACAAATTGGAAAACCGTTAGCTTTTAATGGAACTAGAAGTAATGGCAGTAATCTATAATTCAATTAGTAAATCAATCATATATACATTGGCACAACTGCCTGTTTTAGCTCAGCTTTGTATATATAAGTAGATATAAAACCCCGGTTTTGCCCCCCCGCACCCCGCATACGCTGGTGCGGTAGTGATATGTATACATGGAGATATGCTTATACCATATCAAATTTATACATATATATTTATATTTTTATATGTGTATATATTGTATCAATTATTGTATTTTACGTTTTGTTTATTATGGCGATATTATTGCGCCACGTAAACATACATTTTTTGTAGACATACACGGTTAATATATTATATAAGAACAATAATATAAGATATACTAGGGTTGATATATATTGTTTAGGTATTTGCTCATAAATGATCAACAATGAGGCTAAATTTGGGAAATACTAAAATAACCATAACTCAATGAAAAATTGAGCTACAGAATCGGGGAAGCACGCAAAATGATCCTTGTAATGAGTTCTCTCCATCGGAATCGGTTTCGCAATGTTCCAAGTGTTCGTTTTATAAAAAAATTTAACAAACTCATGTGGGGTTGAATGGTTGTGATATTATGTTACATCTTATATATATATATACAGTATACACATGAGAATCGATCAACTAGTTTTGAAAACGTTTCAGCCGGACCAAGGGCCTCATCAGACGACTATAGGCTACCGCTACGATTTCTTTTCCTTTATTGGAAAATTATATACACGCATTAATACACAAATTAACACAAACATATACAACAAAACATATCTATTAACAAATACAATATCTTTATTTATTGCAAGCACCATATCGATGTATCAATTCATACTTTCGTCGCCGCGCATGAACTGGATGGTCGTAGACGAATGCCGTTATGACTACATTGCCTTCTGTCACGACCTTCTGTTCACCCGTCCATCCTCGATATCCAATGACTTTGTTGAATGTTTTGAAGTGCTCGACTCTCTTATCCTGTCGCTCGAAATGATCATCACCCCTGAATACCGTTTCGAACACATTCGCTTTGTAATCGTTGATGAGACGTGAATTTCCACTTGCAACATGACCGATATGACCATGTA
>JASANE010006474.1:0-11626 GCA_030248225.1 Trileptium ribeirensis | reverse complement strand
CAAGAACGCAGCTTTTGGCTGCGTTGCAGATAAGTTACTTTTCTTCAATCTAAATTATTTTACAATGTTTACAATCGCATTGGGTGGTGCTTGACGCAACTTGACTACATATGTTTCACATGACAATTTCCTAAGTTAATCTTTTCTTTTATTTGGTTATATTGGAACTTGATCATTATGTATATTACATGTTTGGACCACAGAAGAATCAAACATGAGGGAAATTGCAAACAAAAAATGTTAAACCGGAATTCCGGTTCCGGCGAAAATCATGTTCCGGTTGCGGTTCCGACAAAAGGCAAAAACCATACCGAACCATTCGGTTACTCCCTGAAGTATTCATAAATAAGATAAATAAAATACTTTGCATGTTGCTTCACTCACTTTTTGTAATTATTATTTTAACTAGTATTTATGAGATATTACGTATATTTATGTATTACTAATACGTATAGGACGTCGATGGACCAACGATTTGAATCTCGTCATTGTAGTCGAGCAGTTCTGCAGGTTTGGAGAATTTTGTGATCAAAGGTTGAAACGCCATTGATAGTAACGATTGTTTGATAGCGAAAAATCTCAGTTCAGAAATAACTTTCAGAAAACGTGATGACTGGGAAAATGGAGAGAAGGATTGGATTTTTATAAAGGATTTCAAGGGTGGTACCTGGGTTGATAGGTCATATGAAAGCGTATAGTAACATCCAAGCGGGAAGGTATTCTAATTATCCTTCACCGACATGGGTTTTCACGTTAGTCATAACCACCTCCGCTGACATACTTAATTAGTCATACAATACACATTCCAAATATAAACACCACCGACACAAATAATACCACCGCTGACCCAAATAACAGCCCCCCGCAACCTCGTCGGGCGGGGGGCTCAAAAGCAGCTTTTTTCATCTGCTCATTTAGCGAGTGTAGATATATGAGCAGACGTGTTCTAGGTCCGAGCTCCCAGGGCGGTAGTCGGGTACTGGGTAGGCTTTCGGCCTTCCAGGGGATAGTCAGCCGCTCCGCGGGAGATGGGGGGGGGTCGGCGCATCAAAGGGGTAGCCTCAATACCCCCATGGCCTTGTGTGCATGAGTCGAGTTACGTTGATTTTGTAGATGTAAGCCTCTATACGAGTGTAAGTGTATATAATACTTTGCTACGCGGCTCTTTTAGGATGTAGGAATTTGGGGTCAAAATCGCTTTTTAAATGACCCATGTGACCCAAGTTTGTCATTATGTGTGCTACTGTTTGTCATTATTTACTCTGCATGGTTGGTTCGAAATGGTTTTTGAATGGGCCTACGAGAGCCAAAACAAAATACACGAAAATGGTTAAATCTCCGCAATCGCCGGAGCTATATGGGTGTTTTGACTCATTTTGTAGACCAATTCATTGTCTATATATCTGGATGAAATAAGGTGTGCTGCTGTTGTGCTGGGCTGCAGGGTTGGGTCAAAGTAATATTTAGAATGGGACCGTGAAACCCTAATTATGGGAAAATGGCAATATCTCCGCCACCGCTTGAGCTGAACGTGTATATCTCCTCAACTACTCTAGCAGTATGGCTGATATTCTACGGCTTAGTTTGTAAGTTGATGCTTAGTATTGTAGTGCACGTCTGTAGATTACATATCCGATGTACACTACCACTGTTCCAGCTTGAGCCCTTTGATACGATGGAAAACAGTGGCAGTCATTTTGTTTCTCATATATAACCATACTTGAGCACTCTGAAATATATATTACGATGATGGCCTTGTAAGTCCATTGTATCTTTCTGCACACCTTCGTTGAACAACTTGGCACGTCTAACTTTCGTCTATCGTTCTCCTATCGTTTCACTTTTTGCTTAGAACATTTTGCGACAAAAATTGAATATTATATGTAGGAAGAATTTGTGTTTTGCAGCACATGGTCATTATTCTGTGCTTAAAATGGGCTGTTACAACAGTCAAAACTGTAATTTGTTCCTTTTTATTCTGAAAATAACGTGTTTTTAGAATGCATTAATGTATTTATATAATTCTTTTTATAGCACATCGTAAACTTATTTATGCAGATGTATATAATAATGTATATATATTTGAAAATTATGTTATATATGTGATAAATATATAATCCATGGGTGTTATATATGGTTATAACATAGGCGCTGTATTAAATATTTATGTTTTATACATCGCTTCTTTTTTTAGATGAGATCGCTTGCCGTGCGATGTTTTATTGATGTATTCTCATTTTCATTTTGTTCGGTTTGAAGAACATGTAACAAATGTATGTAGGAGGTTTTCGCGAACAGCGACAAATACAAATCAAAAGCTGATAGGCATTAAATAACAGTTTTCGCTGCAAATTCAAAATCGTTAAAATTCTGTTAGAACGCAAGGTGTATTTTTTGGTACTTGTTTTTGATTTAGCCAACTTTCATCGAAAATTGAAATTTCCGCGTTTGTTTTGTAATAACGGTTTGCGATCACTATCGGTTATTACAAAATAAGATAGTCGATGGGCGCAAGTTACTCGTGCATAATGTTTAATTTTCGTAGTTATATATTTACACATTGTTCTGTTTAGTCATTTTAAACCGTTCTGTTGACTTCATGAGACCGATGTGTTAATGTATATATTACGACGAGCAGCTTTCAGGTGAACCAGCAAAGCAATAGTCGTGAATCTTAGAGCATAGATGACAAAAAAGAGTGAACCAGGACCATTTTTTGATCGGTGTTATTCGTTTTAGCGGTTTTACAGTTTCCGGCCACATGTTTTCTTGAATGAACCCACACTTAGTTTGATGCCAGCAGTAGGTTTTGGACATATATGGTTGCCGCTATTGATTCCTGCTCCTGATTTTTGAAACTTCGGAAATTTTAGAAAATAATTACCTGATATCTCCCATAGATTGAAGTTTTCACTGTCACCTCTAGACCCTACCACCGGCCCGGTTTGGTCAATTGTGAAGATACAGCTATAAAATTTTGGTACCATTCGACTCAGCTCGATCAGCTGGTTCAATAAATGTCTATTCCGCCTTCTTTTATAGCAAATTTTGTTGGTTTATTTGAGTTCCCAATCGTCCTCATCGACTCAGCTCATCAACGCGGTTCGAATGGTATAGAAAATTGTATATACATTTATCGAGAAATTTTTTCCTTAAATTTTAGTTACCAAAGGAACTTAAAAAATCGAAAAAATTTTTTATCATGAAAGTGGCCAAAATGGATGGTTTTTGAACGAGCTCATCGAGTTGAGTAGTATCCTTCCAAAATTATTTGTATCTTCCAAATTCGGAATGATGTGGCCAAAGGAAAATACCACAACACTCTTCGAGTTTAATCTTGACGTGCTTGTAAATTTGTATCCATCACCTCATCGAATGTCAAGGTTCCTAAGTATTTCGTAAGTTCTATAATTTTATGCAGTCCACTATGTAATATTTCACAGTTCCTTGCTTACATTCACAGTAGTATGTGCCTAAATGGTCTTATAAACTGATTCTGTATAAATTGAACCTAAACGTAGGAGTTCTCTGGGTATGCCACAAATGTTGACCTTATATGGTATGTGCGTATGCATATCAGTATTGAACCATTAATGGTTTTTTTGGTGGTACGCTTTCTCAATTTATTATTCTTTCATTTGAAGTTTTGACGGGTTAAAACATGAAACAAGAGCATATGTATATATATGTTATTTTTATGTTGCTTAGTAGAGACTGTAACTATTATCAGTATATACTTGGAGTATTGCGTTCAATGCTGATTATGGTTTGTTTATATTAAGCATTACTTGCTTGCACTGAATGCTTCAGACGAGATTGCAAAATTTTATACTTATATTGCTTGCTATCAGTTCTTTCTGTTACTTCCATCTGTGCTCAGTTCAGTATAACTATATTTATATATATAGCTACGGTTTATGTTTTTATTATTTATATATAGCTACGGTTTATTAAGCTGCTTATTAATTTATATATACATAAATGTACACTTATATATGGTATGTATCAAGGGATGGAGTAGCCGGAATTCTGGTTCTGATTAAAGCTATATTCTCGGTATTTGAAATTTGTGTTTCGAGACTTGCCGACATTCGCCAACATGCTGAGAATGGTACTAAAACTTTTAATTTCCGACTTTAGATTGGCTAGCAAACTAATTCTTAAGTGTAATACTATTACCGCTTTTTTATAGGACAAAAGCAGATGTTTTTCAGATTTTGAGTTCGGTGAGTTACAGTGTAATAAGCTCTTCTAATATCTTCTAATTAAAATATTTTTGAGACATATGGGATACCGTTTGTTAAGCAGAATTAAAACAGATTTATTTCAGTACTCTTCGTAGTCCAAACATTGTTGTCTATATATGTACTAGTTAAGCTATATATCACCGAAATTGCCTCAACATCGTATCAAACACCAACTGTGGCGATCAAAAACTTAATTTTCGTCTCAGGCATAACTACGGACACTGACTGGAAAGCTCGGAAGTTTACGCTTAGTGATATCACAACAACTCAGCTGTTGATTATTTACTAATTTTCTTTTGTGTGAACAAAAATCTGCAGACTCTCTTTATTCCCGAGAACTTCGTTTGAATGTTTCCTGAGCTTCAAAATTGGAAATGCGGGCTTAAATCTGTGGCGTAAAATCTAATTCGGCTTCTCTGGTATTGGCGTGGGAGGACCACCTAAAACTATTGACCTTCATTATGTAATAACTGCATATATATGTTATTAGTCGGTAGTGGAACTACATTTGTGAGCGGAGCTTGGGCTGTGGCATTACGAATGTACTCAAATTTATGTTCTTCAAATAACTACATTGCATAGGGCTTTATCATTGGTAAAAATATTATATTTGAATTCTTCGATCCAAAAAACCCTATAATGGTTTGATCGAAACGATTCTATTTCAATAAATAACACAAATATTGCAAAATTCTCTATTTTAGCTGCACAAGCTTAACTAATTAGCTAATTACTAATTAACCACTCAAAATTTTGAATCCCAAATATATATCAGGTGCACAGTTTGACATGATGGGCTTTCAATTCAAACAAAAAAAGTTTTTTTTTAAATCGGTTCAGTGGTTCATGAGATCCGTCGGACCGAACGAACGAACGGACGGACATCGACCTTTTTACTCCCAGACAGAAAATAAAAACGCTTCGTTCGGCTTCGTCGAGCTCCGCTCAATGAAAGTTCCATTTTAACTGCATTAGACAATTTTTATAATTATAGTTATATACTCATTCTTGTGCGACTTAAATTTAATCCTGTTTTTTCATTTCAATAAACTACAAATACGTATTTACTAAACGGTAGGCTAAACGAAAAGTCCCTAAATAGCTCCTATCTGGCATAGTTTACCGTCCGACAGCACCATTTGGAAGGTTGCGGAGTTGCTGCGCTAACGTCTAGCATCTGGAAGTTCCACGCGGTCATTCATTTCACGCCGAAGTAATCGTCGCTGGCGGCGAAGCTTACATCCAAGTTATGCAGGCATTGCAACGAACAGCACTATCGAGTCTTCTTGTCCTAAGAGGATTTTTATACTTCTTGAGCGTTTAGTACAAATACTTGTTGAAATAAGCAACTTTTTGTCAACAATCATTGATATCGTGGCAGGTTTGACCCCCAACTTTCAGATGCGTGCTGGGTCGGTATGAGAGTGCAGAGGGTTGAACAATTACCCCATGTTACCTCGAGCAAAACCGTCCTTTGTACCGTCGTCATCCTCGACTTTATAACACGAACGCAGTATTTCTATATACCTGCCATATGTATAGGTACGCATATCTAAAAAAACAGCTGCAATATGATCTAAGTCATTTTGGGTTTAGTTTAATAAAATCCATTATATTGTATATATGTATATACTATGTGCGTTGTATGTGCATGTACAAGAACGTGTATATATTCAATGAGCATTTGCAACCATATCCCTGTAGCCTCGTATTTCATTGATATCATAATGAAAATATAATTAAAATTATAATTTTTAAGCCGATGCGATTATTTTAAAATGTTATAATTATACATCATGTATATCTAGTAATAATGCCGGATCAAGGTCGGGGGTACAGAGGCCAGTCTCGGGGGTACCTAAGAAACACTGTAGTTTCACAAAATCTGAAGCGCTTCCAAACCTAAAGATCTTTCATATATTTTGCAAACTAGCGAAGAATTTTTGACATTAATAGTCACTGTTAGATATATACTCATACGAGATATTCTTACGACCATCCAAATCGGAAAATCAGATCATAAACGGCTAAATTAGTCAATAAATACTGGACAGTAATGGCTGAAAGCAAAAACATTAGATTTGGAGTTTGTTATCAAGTGGATGACTATGAGCACAAAATATAATCTTGTTTCTATAATTTGTGAACGATTTCTATTTGGTTTTACAAAAATCCTGTCACGATATGTAATTAAACCGATAGTGAAAACTCTCCCCGAGCGACGACCACGGAGCCAACTGAACCAGAGAAGCCCTATGTAACTGTGCACCGGTAAATCCGGGTCTGCTAAACGACATGAGACTAGTTGGTGCGCACAGAATAATGGGCTACTGAAAGAGGTCGAGATATTAATTAACGGCTAACGACAGAAATCTCCTGGCAGCAACATTTTTGGATACAACTTGGCTGCTAGTTTGGATCTGCGGGTAGTATGAAAAATCTGTTTTATGTCGCTCTGGGTCGAGAAGCTGCTGCGTCCATAACGGATTCACAATCCGTAACCTTAGTCTACGCAGGGCTAGACGGAAGCAAATTTTATTTATAGCTGTAGGGCGTAAATTCATGGTGTCCGGACTTACAAGATTTTGGGTTATACATTATCTAAAAGAATATTAATAAATTAAATGTTAAAATCTATGGTTTTATTTCATCTTAATTGAAAGATGTCGATAATATAAAGTGTCTTTAACCTTAGCTGAAGCCGATATTTGGTTTTGAAAACATATCTGATGATTCTCTTGCTATCTGTAATTAGATATTCGACTTAGCTCAAAAATAAATTGTCACAACAGTAGCAGCTATACTAAACTGGAACACAGTTAACAAAATCAGCCATGAGAAGCCTACCAAAAAACTAGAAAAATTCTGGGGTACAAGGTTTAGTACGATCGAAAAAATTGGGTGGACATGCAGTAGTATCTTGCAACCATTTCACGGTCCTGCTGGTAACGATGAGTTTATATATATACACGCTTGACCAACTTGGTAAATTTTTGAGGGTCGGCCTACATGTCCGTCCCGTAGCCGTATTTCTATAAACATACATACATTATAGGTGTCGATGGGGGACACCCCAAGCCATATTAACCCTCAACCCACCCCTGAAACCTCTGCACCTCCCTTAGAAAATTTTAGCTACAAATGGTGGGATGTCTACCCCCTAGGACTTAGCACCTGCCGACAAGGGCGTAGCCAGGGGGGGGGGGTTGCGGGGGGCGCGCCCCCCCCCCCCCTTTTGGCTCAATCCCAAACAAAATTTTTTTGAACGATTCCTGTTGAAAATCATGTTGGAAATTGTCCTAAAACTATCCTCTCTCGCACTAGAAAACAATTATTTTCAACCGTATTTTTGACCAAACTTCACATTTTTGTATTAAAATTCGCTATTTCGCTAACAGTTACATTTTTACTTGTTTATGGCGTACTTAATATACCAATTCTGGACCCCGCTTTCACATTTCTGAGCGCGATCCCCCCGGACCTCCCCCTTTTAGGTACCCACTGTATGCCGCGACCCCCCCCCCCTTTCAAAATTCCTGGCTACGCCCTTGCCTGCCGACAGTCTACACCCCCTAAGCCGATGGACCTTCTACACCTATGACATGTAATTGACCAACTTGGCATATTTCTGAGGAGAGTCGTCCTCAGGCATATTTCTTGATGGAAGCCCCTCCCGTCTACTACGGTGTTTGCGCCCATCCTACGAAATCTAGTCATTCATTTTCATATCTAAATGTATCCTTATATTTGACTTGGTCCTCTCCGCGATTTTTATCCGATTCGCGCCACTGTATTTCATTACTGATGGTTCGGTATTACGTATTTATTATTATAGCTCGGTATTATATAATGGCTAAAACGTTCATTTAATTTTTAGTGTTCGACGCGACGTGATTTAAATTTATGCCAACGATATAAAAATTAGAGATGATAACGGGACTAATATTCAAGGCTGACTTGAAGTGTGAATGACCTAGACCGGCCCGGCCTGAAATTTTGAATAGCAGTCCTGAGGCCGAATGAAAACAACGCAGGACTTGCTCAAAAAGACCGAAGTATCTGATATGCTTATATCATAAATATTTTCTTCTGAACTCCAAATATATAAAAATTTCTAGATTTCAGTTTGAACTATCCACTTCAAAAGGTATTGTGTGCTATATAGACCGTATTTAGTCTCCGTCATGCTAAGGGGCATTCCTAATTCACTAAACTATAGTATCTTGGCAGCGATAACGTTTAGATCCAGCTCTTTGTGTATGAAAAAGTAGAACTACACCTTTACTATTTATACACAAATCATAAAACATTTAAAATTCTATCAACACCCCTGGTACAACTCTACCAGTAATCATATCGAGTAAAACATGGCTTCTAATCGAGCGAATATTAACTTCGTTAGATTTTTTATTTGTAGGGTAAAAATTTGAGCTCAGAAAAGAGCCTTCAAAACGTCTATGTATATATGTTACTGAGCCTCGAATATTTCTAACGTATGCTAAGGTCAAAGATTTTCAGAGTGTTGTTGAACTTTGAGAAATTAATATCGTATATCGCACTAGTGACAGACTTGGTTAACATATGGAACACTTTCTATACTTTTTACAGGATTAACAGCGCCATTTCAGAATGCAGCTGCATTGGAACGTTGAAGTTTAAACACAAATATAAATAGTGCTTCACTTAGACCATTGAGTTTAGAAGCATCGCTCTATTTGGAAACTAGTTCATTTAAACCATAATCAGTAATCAGTTCAAGTGCAGCGTCTGTCCAATGGGTGTATAATATATATGTATAGCTATATATCATTGTTAAGGTAGAACGAAAGCCGCAAATATGGTGGTTGGAGTCAACTGTTAATGCATGGGCCGTAAACAATGCCATAAATTATTAAGTTCTAGGTCATAATAAATTTTACTACTATTTTAGAACAAAATGATGTTTTGCACTCATTATTCTTAGCTTAGGTAGTGTTAGGATAATCAGAACATAGCGGAGATTGTGTGTTGCAGGTGTGAAATCTTTTAAATTCCGTCCGTCTCTGTGTGTGATCGCTTTTGGCATCTTGCGCGGCTGATAAGTACCATCCGGAGGTTTTCGGGCATGGGAAACTTATTGCCGGTGCTGGTTTTGCTCTGTGAACCATGGTTCTATGGGTACGGAAGTATGACGCCCCATGGTTTGAGGTCAGAAGTCAAAATGAGGGTTTTTACTACATTTTAGTACCCTCCACGCAGGGAATAACCGGAACCGAAATATACCGGAACCGTTCATTTAAACCGGATCCGGAACCGGAACCTGGTCTTCGAAATCTATATATAGTAAAACAGATGATGGAAAAATGAAGCTATAGTGGATTTAAAATGCATTAAAAATAACTTTTACATTAAACTTAATGTATTGCGATGGTATTATTGCCTTTCTGAAACTTTGAAGAGACTGAGGAAGCTAATAATGTTTATTTAATAATATATTATCATTATATTATCAAATATGTCGGTTTTTGGACATTCAGAGCAAAAATATCTTCCAATAATACTGCGTCAAATCGAATGTGCTTACAAAGCTTGGAGCGTAGAATACACACTTTCGCTCTGTCTCCAGTCGCCTCCCTTTACTGCACATACATTTGTTGCATGTTCTTCTGTAGCAAACTTAAAATTATTGGTTTATATGATTCTAAGAGAAAATAATGTTAGAAGGTAATTTTCTGATCAGTGGTCATAGACACTGTTTAGGCTAGCGTTGGACAAACAGTGCCCGTCAGTTAGATCATAATGATGATAACTTTCTAATCAGAATGCTATAAATGAGACACACTGTGATGCTGCTCGCACAGTTTCAATAAATGCAGTTCATTGCCAAGAAAGCAGTTTCCAGCTGCGTTGCAGATAACGTTAGTTTACTTCAATTTAGACTGATTTACCAAGTTTACAAGCGCACTGGCAGGTGCTTGACGCAATTTATGTTAGCCAAGCATACATTAACTACTTCTGCGTAAGCCATACTCTGTTACCGAGTTGGACCGGTTTAATTCAAACGTATCCCACAGACTTCTGGATGTGTAAAATAGCTGCTACAAGCATCGACCTGGCTTTGATTTAACAAACTCCTGCAGGTTATTATGAAAAATTCCTGCTCAAATTATGTGCCCTACTTACGTTTCACACGGCAAATTCGTTAGTTAATCTTTTCTTTTGCATGGTTGTATTGGAGCTTGATCATGGTATAATATATATTACATATGTTTGGATTACAGGATGAAGCAAAAACGCGGAAAATTTCAAACAAAATTTTTAAACCGGAATTCCGGTTCCGGTATGGTTTTTGCCCTTTGCCGGAACCGCAACCGGAACACGATTTTCGCCGGAACCGGAACCGGAATTCCGGTTACTCCCTGCCTCCACGGAAGCAAGGTTATTTTTATCTCAACTTTCGAATTTTTTTTCTGGTTGGTTTTATTTCATAGTAAAATGATAAATGCTGATGCCTTTTTTGTTTTTCGATTAAGGCTCTGGTTCTAGAGTTATGGGTTTTGAGGTATGACGACCAATTGTTCCCCGACCCAAAAATTCGAAAGTTTGTTCTGACGTCCTGGGCGGCTGAAAAGTTTCACTTGGGGGTTTTCGGTCATATGAAACCCATTTCCGGTGTTGGCTTTACTCTGTGCCTATGGGCATGGAATATGGCGCCCGTTCCGGATCAAAGAGAAAAATAAAGGGTTTTTACCCCATTTTGGTACCTTTCATGGAAGCAAGGTTATTTTATCCTAACTTTCGATTTTTTCTCTGGTTGGTTCTATTTCATATTAAAATGACAAATGCCGATGCCTTTTTTCGATTAAGACTCCGCTTCTACATTTATGGGGTTTGAGCTATGGCAACCTCGTGGTTCCTCGACCCAAAATTTTAAAATTTGTTCTGACGTCCTGAACGGCATGGGAAACTCATTGTCGGTGTTGATTTTGCTGTGCGACCTATGGTTCCATGAGCACGATGGTATGGCGCCCCCATGGTTCATCGACTCAAAATTCCCAATTTTATTTTGACGTCCTGGGAGGCTGATAGCTTGCACTGGGAGGTTTTTCGGGCGTGGGAAACTTATTGCCGGTGTTCGCTTTGTTCTAACTTGTGCGGTATTGTGTGATATCCACATATAGCACATCGACGTATGCTATCGAGAGCTGATTGGTTGTGCACGCAAAAGGCGTGAGTGTACCTATGCTTCACAACGTTCTGCAATCTCGATAGTTACTAGTATATATGAGTACTATGTATATGCAGCCTACGGGAATACTGATTATAAATATTTTAACCAAATACCTACAAACTTTCAGGAGATGCGGTGGTATCACCACAGCAATAGTCATCACGATTGT